>JABSSZ010000094.1:0-53342 GCA_013755755.1 Fusarium sp. NRRL 25184 | reverse complement strand
GTATATAAATGATACATTTTTCATAGTATATTATTTTCAACATATTTTATTTCATGACTGTCGCCAACACCAGATCTTGATTTCGTACCCGATATTAACCGTCCCGAGTGGCTTGCATTAGTGGACTCTAGAGCATCATCCATGTACGTCATCTTCACGTGTGGCTGAGATGTCGCTGATCAAGAGCTAACCAAGTAAAATAAAAACGTCATGGGTCTTCTTGCTTCCAACAATCATCAACTTCATCTCAGCCACTTAGAGCATCGCGTTCCAATGCCGCGCTCACTATCAGCCGTCTCGTCCCTCGAGATCCGAGATCTTAACAGAGATCAGATCCGCTTTTATCATCCTGGCTACCTGAAACCGCTGAACCTTCTTTTTTGCCTCCCACGTGTCGACTACAATACGACAGAGGGGGCTTTTGGTGTGCACTATTTAACGGCTCTTACGGCGTGCCAGATCGTCGCGAATAATGCTTTTGAGAAAGGTTACTTAGCGAGGGATGAGAGAGGAAAGGATAGAGTATCCGACAATGAGACGATACTACTACAGCGAGACTACTGGTTCTTCATCGAAGGCGATGGTAATTATTGAGCACGCACTCATAAAATTGGGCATCCTTACTGATACATCTCAGATCGATACGCAATTGTTCCAAGCTTCAGAGATTGGCAGTTCCCTCATGACAGACTACCTGAATGGTGGAGTGTCCCAACATCTAGAACATCACTTTATGCAAAGCGATGCGCTATCACAAACACCAGCTATGCTTTCACATGGGCGCATCTGATCCCCAGAGAAGAACAGAGTTGGTTCAGCAAAAATGGCATGGGTCTCTATGGCGGTGGATCACACACAATCGATGACCCGCACAATATTTTACCACTCAAGGCAGATCTCTACGTATGCTTCGACCAAAGCGTGTTTGCCCTGATTCCGAAGCAAAGCGGCCAAGCCAACGGTGTGGAGGCAAGCAGACAATATGTTCTTCATGTACTGGATGGACGAGAAGCAGAGTTCACAGCCTTGTATCAGAACAGACCCGTGGAGACTCTTGTCGAGGGAAGTCGAGAGTATCTCTTTGCGCGCTTCGCATGGTCCATCTTCTCATTCCTTAAGCCCTTTCTTACATCTGGCGTCGGACGAAGAGTCGTCAGATTCCGCCTTAGAGCTTCCGATGACGATGCGGAGGAGGAACACTTGATCTCCGAAATGCAGAATGTCTTTCTCGATTCTCGAAAGCTGGAGTCGCTATATGGTGGTGGACATCGACGGAAGACTGTATCGCTGGAGGATTCTTATGTGGATGTTGAGGATGAGTGGGATGATGAACATCCGAGTCGGACTGAGATGGAAGGGTAGTGTGACTTTTTATGAATTATGTATTTGGTCGATGTGAGGCGATTGCTAATGATTTGTTGTGATTTAGGAGAAGAAGGCGGTAGTCTTTAATGACGGTGTTTGCTTAAATTGGTTTTAATAAATTCAATGATTTATGAGTTCCGTCCTGCGTTCGTGATGTCCCTCCTTAGATATTGTACTACAATTCAATGGATCTTTTCAGTAGGGGCTTATGTGAGAGAACTGCAAATTTCTAGTATATATTCCAACCAGCTCAATTTGTTTCTACTTGCTGTTTTGACGACAAGAGAGTGAAGATAAATACATAAGTACTCGATCTGGTCAGAACTGCCGCTACCATTTTCTCTCCTCTCAGCTCCATGGCGCGCCAAGATCCCTCACTGCGAGCCTCGGCGGCACAGATGCTCGTCCAGTGCTTTCAAGATAACGGATCGACGACGCCTCGAGGGCAGGTTACACCAATGTCCTTTCCAGCTGGTGGCTCGAGTCAGGCTCCAAGCCCACCAGGTACCCATCAGAAAGTGCCTGTAAACGTGGACGCCATCCGCAAACGTGGGGACCTGACCTCCCCTCGGCAATTACTGGATCTTAGGGATAAAGGGACCCAATCCAGGCTAAAGAATCGAGTCAGGAGGAGGAGAGTTCCGGGGTGCGCGCACCGTTTACTTAGCTGAACCATATCTGACTTGTCTTCAATACCTATAATATAAGCGAATCGCCCATGAGATTACTCCATGCTACCGCATCAACTCAATAAATTCGGTAGCGCCGGTGGGTCGACGCTAGGCCATGCTACTGCACTCATTTGACCAATGATTATATTTAGCAAGCCATCAGATCTTTATTTGCCATCATACCAATCAGGTATCTGTAAACATGTTAGTGCGTATCCACAGGCGCTACCAAATTTCATCAGTTAATGCTGTACCCTTCTCTTAGTGACAGCGATACTGTCGCTGGGAAATATGTTAGGCGTATAGAGATCTATCGTGTATTAGGTGAACATCAGCATATGTAACGACCTTGGAGGTTCCATAATCGGGTTGATTGAGGCGCAATTCGAATGGGGCATTCATTCATGCGAGTTCTGCTCTGTCTGAACTCGCTCGGTTGTGAAAGCTTTTACAGCGTAACGCCCATTGTTGGTTCACGCAGCACTCTTCTTGATGGGATTGGATCTCGAACCGCTCTGTTTCAAATTATGCGGCTTCCCCACATCATACTATTCCTTCGAACTTGATGTCCAATCATTTCGAATAGACACAATCAATTGTGAAGCCGTAACAAGCGCCGACCAAGTCCATGACCGAAGCTGAGGATCACGTAGAGATGCGATATAAAAATGCAAGACTGACCCGCGTTAACTTGGATGAAAATCAACTTACTCCAAGGCCGAAGAATCCACACCCATCAAAGCTTACCAGCATCTTTAACATTGATCAAAGCTCACCAGCATTAAAATTGAGCAGAACCGACTCTGTGTTGCAATCGATCAGCATCATCTTTCCCAAAATGTCCAACTCCGGTTCTAGCGGTACCTCTCAACCCATCTGGGATCCAGCATCCCAGCGATATTATTACATTATCAACGGCCAGTCGGTCTGGGCCAATTCGGCGCAACGTGCGGACAACACCTCTATTGCTGAGAAAGCCCATTCCGTTGCCTCTGATTACTACTCCTCGCAGTATCCTGAATATCAGCAATACCCAAACTCCTGGCCCAACACCAACCCTGTGAGTGACATGAGAGCAAGACTCCGGTCTGGGTATCCGAAAATGGGATTCGGCGGACTCGCAAGCAACTCTTCGCAAAGCAGTCATCCGATGAGTCAAGGCAGTGCTCCTGGCCCAATTCCAGATCAGCAAGACCCCTATCGACAGTCGTTGGAGCCAGCTACGACCCCGCAAGGTCCGCCTGCTAGCAGTAACTTCTCCCAAGATTTCAACAACTACAAGGACTTTGACATGGCTGCCAAAGCTGCCGAAGACCACTACAAAAGTTACCTTAAGAGCGCTGGGAAGTATTCGACAAAGATGAGGGCCAAAAACCCTGGGATGTATGCCGGGGAACCGAAAGAGACAAAGGAATGGCATCAAACGGCGGCTTCGTATGCCTACGAGGCAATGAACAAGTACAAAAAGTGAGTCAAGACCCAAAAACAACTTTGTCCTTTTTTAGTCTAATTTTTGCAATCTCAGGGCCGCCGAAGCGCGTGAAGCCATGGGACAAGATTATATAGGCTATGATACACAAACGCGGGCTACTAAACATGCGGAAAGGGTGAGACGTCTTAGAGGCAGAGAATGGAAGATGCAGGAGAAGCACAGGCAGCATTATTACTCTCACGGTGCCTAGCAGGCAGGGGAGTCATTATGCCTTTTGATTTTCGCGTTAAAATTGCCTACGGTGCGGATTTCTAGAAATATTTAGTTCCGGTTTATAAGCTGCTTTATTTTAGCACTTACTGCCTTATGCGTTCGTTGCTTGAATTGTGATAAGAATAAAAATAAATAGCAGCATCTAACTGGCTTTCCATACAAGACTTAGATGACGCCGTGTCGGTAAGCTTGAATGAAAAGAAGGTGTGAATCGCAAGTAAAGCAGAAGTTTATTTGCTATTTTAATGATCTCTTCAATAATAGTTGTAGAATTCGCTTTCCCCTTTTCTATGATGTCAAGGCGCGTTTCTCTACCACAAAATCCTAAAGGGCGTGCACATGTGGTATTAAATACTCTTGACGGACCTGAACACATTCCATTCGATTTTGGCCAGCTACAGGGAGACAAATTATTAGTCATTGTTGAATGATATACATGTGGTGGGATCTTACCTAAGTACCTTGACGGTCCAAAAACTTGGATACTGATGACGGTAGCTTCATCATCTGAAGGATGTCCCGAGCATCCTCAACTGAAATCGGCTTGGTATGAGCGCGTCTATACGGGCGTTCATGCGGGGGTTTTCCGCCTCGCCAAACAATTTTACTATGATCTGCCAAACTCCACCACCCTCGTCCTCCAGCCATGTATATTTTCGATCTCGCTTCCCAAGACATTCCCATTTCGGCTCGATGTCGGCCCTCTTCATCCATGTTCAGACGTAACGCATACCAAGCACCCTCGGCGTCAAAGGGTTTCTGGAGGATGCCTAAATCATGAAGCCGCCATGAATCCCACATGACGTATCCCCACTCACGCAATGGCCCTCGGCTTTGCTGATAGACAAACTGTTGTTGAGTTTCATCCTCATGAGCCCACCGCCAGATTTTGGCCGGACCAGGGTCGGGATCATCAAAGAACGGTGGTCTTAAATGTCTGCGCTCGTCCTCTGGGGTGAAGTCTGATAGGAAGGGTGAGTCACCGCGCTGGTTCACTTTCTCAAGCCCATCGTGGAGAAAATCGAATCGAGCGTCTGGGCAACCGAAGCGGCGGTCATTTAGCAACTTGTAGCGCGCCTCATATGTCTCTGTCGCGATGATTTGATGCAACTTTTCTAAACCAAGGGAAAGAAGATGTTGGATGTAAGGCGAATCTATTCCAACCCCATATTCAACGCTGAGTTCGCCCCAAGTAATATCGTGCTCGGCAACATCATCGAAGGCTTAAATTGATTAGCGCTGGATGCCATAGTTATCATGATGCAACTGCATACCTGGAGAGACTGCCCGGACAAGGAAATCATGAATGCAACCTAGCTGCTCATTTTCCCATGGCGCGAAATTTGCAAAGAAAATATTTTTGTCTTCTCCTATGCTCCTAGATTTGCTGAAGATGTTGCAGAAGACTTCAAACCTGTACAAAGCTCTTTCGATGCGACATGTTTCATCATATGTTGGTTCGAGCCATCCAACTCGTCCGAGATTCTCTCTTATCGAGACATAGTTGATGAACATGTGCGCAAAAGCGCTCACCCTGTTGTGGAACTTGCCAATGGGAAGCGCGCTGGCGAGAGTCCATGACTCAGGTGGGGATCGTCTTCGGTGAAGATGGTTCGCGACAAACTCTTGGATCTCCTCTTCCGTATGAAACGGCAAGTGTGAGGACTCTAATGCGACGATAGCTTCTGGAAGCACGTCAAAACCCACCTGCGTAGACAAAACGCGCGTCGTGATTGCGTTTTCGGCGTTATTGAACGCATAGAAAAATGTAGGGCAAGACAGCGCTGCGCATCGCAGGGACAGAAGATCGGTGACGTTTGACAGCACTTTTTGGGTTATCTCAACAGGCAGCCTTTCGACAGGACTAACTCGAGGTTCTTCCATGGTGGGTGGCATTGAAGAGAAGAGGAAAAGATCTCGACAAGAGGTTATCAGCCTGAGAAAGAAGACAGCATGGCGAAAAGCGGGGCACTTCGAATAAGCGCCACCAAGCAAACAATCCTGAGCCAGTTAAAGTGAATTCTAAGCGCCGTTGAGAAAGCGGGGTCTAGCTCGGTGGCTGCCTGGATTCATCGATGGACAACTAAATATAACAATGAGCGGAGCGTAAAACAAGTACCGAGCCTATTCATTGGCATGATTCCGGGATACGCGATATTGCCGTTCCTTCACCTTTTGGCCATCGGGGGTCTTCTCAGTGGCTACACAAAACAGATCACTTCTTATTCATATGAAAGAGTTTTAGCATTAATCCATAAAATCGATCGCCATTCTTCGCTAACACAGGCTACTGATATAAGCAATGACTGTCATCCGAGTTGCTGCATGTCATGTTTCTCCCGTTTTTCTCTCCGCCAAAGATACAACCTCTAAAGCAATTGGTTTAATTAAACAGGCAGCACGAAACAAAGCCAACCTAGTCGTATTCCCGGAAACATACATTTCAGCGTTCCCAATATGGAGTTCGATACGGGCTCCTACCGAGAACCACGATCTTTTCAAGCAAATGGCGCATGAGTCAATCTTTGCCGATGGTGATGAGATACACGCCATTCGAAGTACCGCCAAGCAATCAAACATCATGGTCAGCATGGGCTTTTCCGAAAAGGCTCGCTTCAGCAGCGCGACCTTATATAACTCCAATATCTTCATCTCAAATTCGGGAGAGGTTGTGATCCATCATCGAAAACTAATGCCTACGTTCTTTGAGAAGCTTACTTGGGCGCCCGGAGATGGACACGGCCTGCGCGTTGCAGATACGCCGTATGGGAAGATTGGGAACTTGATCTGTGGAGAGAACACCAATCTTCTGGCTCGGTATAGCCTCATGGCACAAGGAGAGAACATTCATGTTTCGACTTGGCCACCAATCTGGCCAACTCGAGTTCTTGCGCGAGATGACTCTTCGGAGACTTCTAAGGGTACGTCAGATAAACCAAACTACGATAACGTCACCGCAAACAGAACAAGAGCGGCTGCTCATTGCTTCGAGGCCAAGTGTTTTGGTGTCTTGTGTTCGGGCGTCCTGGGAGAAGATGCCATCCAAGCAGTTTCTGGGGGTTCGTCCTACTTAACTCAAGTGCTGCAGCAGTCTCAGCGTGGCGCGACACAGTTTCTTGATCCAACTGGGGCTCCTTTGAAGGGATTCACTATCGACGATCAGACCGGGGAGGCTGTAGCCACCGACTTTTTGCAGCATGATGAAGGGATTCTCTATGCTGATCTTGATATTGAGGATTGTATTGAAGGGAAGCAATATCATGATGTTGTTGGAGGATATCAGCGATTGGATGTTTTCGATCTGAAGGTGAACCGTACTCGAAGGGAGCCAGCCACTTTCACTGAAGACGTTGGCAAGGTCCCAACTCAAGATTGGCAACCTGTTGAATGAGGACTCTGTTCTTAATTAAATATAGGGAAAGCTATTTTCATGTTATCTCATTGCATCATTCAGAGGTTAAAGAAGTCACTTGTCTCTCCCTCCAACGTGAAGGATTTGGACTGCTTACGCTCGTGACCTGCCCAATCCGGCTTATGTCATTCAGTTGCCTTCTCAAATGAGGGGCAGCATCAATAAACACTTAAACCTTCAAACTTGAGTTATTTGTGATAATCTCTTCGCCTGGGACGTCGAAATGAGCGATCAGAACATCCCTAGCGTTATTGAGCGCCCGCTTCCCAACGGCGTCATCTACGACATGTCAACAGTCGGGCAAGTGCGCATTACGCTTCCCGAATCTTCAACATGGTCGAGCGGACTTCATTGGCATGAAACTCACGATGAGTACTTGAAAGTGGTGAAAGGAACAATTCGAGTCCGCCTGGGAGATTCGCGACAAGTCATCAGCGCAACCGACGGGAATCAACCTGAGATCAAAGTCCCGCGCTACGCGTGGCATGAATGGCAACGAGCCGCGCCAGACGGCGAAGAGGTCGTCGTGATTGAGAGAACGGAGCCGGATGATAACGATAAAGCCATCTTCTTTTGGAATCTGAATGGTGTCATTCTCCACAGTCCGAAGATGCTGAATGATAAGGCCTCGGTAGTTTCTCGGTTGCCTTCAAGGCTGCAAGGGCTGTTTCTCGATATTTGGATCCCTCTGAACCTATTCATCATTTTCCGAAGTTTGGACAATATCCCTGTATTTCTTAATGCGCCTGATATCTCGCGAGTATCTCACAGTAGACTGAAAGGCTTGTTACAGAATATCGACATGGTGGTTTCGCACCTAATTCTGCTTGTTGCTTCGTGGGTTGGTTGGGTTCTAGGGTTGCAGCCAGTTCAACGGAGATACACGCCTGATGATGCATATGCGGCATGGAATTCGCGACAAAAGAATGTCAAGAAGACCGCATGATCAACAGGCAGCGTTGAGTGATCTGAGGTTTCGATCAGGTCCATCCACTGATGACAGAATGAGAGAGACAGCGAAAGGTCCAGAATTTTGAGATAGCTGTATCATTGTGGTATACTATCTCAATATCCAAGTGGGAGATATAAAGAGTCTATGTAATCTCTTGAAAAAATAACATTTTATTATGCATCGCTAACTGAAGCAAGATTTTATGCCGTACCATTGATCACAAAAACCACCAATCTAGTTCTCAACAATAGGTCCGTTATACTCCTTTCGCGCCCAGGCAAAGTAGTAAATGACACTAAAAATGACAAGGCCACCAGTGACCACGACACTGTAGTTCATCATATCCACGGTAGGATCCACCATAGGAGGCCAGAAGCTGAAGAAGCCAACAACAATGAGGTAGCACATCGCAAAGATATTATTGGCAATGCCAAAAGCACCCTTTAGATGGAAAGGACCCCAAACGAGTTCGGCGCCGGTGGTGTTGGCCAGAGCTGGGAGATCAGAAGTGCCGGGCAGCACGAAGCCCTTGGTGAGGCGACGGTAGAGCAGAAGGCCGGCGGCAATAAGATAAGAAGAGTAGAGACAAGAGATAGAGAGTGAAGTGACGTTCTGGAACGCAACAGGCGATCCAATGTTGATGAGTGACAGGAGGATTGAAATGACGGCAGTGCACAAGACGGAGTACAAGGGGACAGTTGTTCGGTCGCTGACCTTTGACAGAGTGCGCCAGCCAGGAAGACCTCGGTCACGAGCAAAAGACCAGAAGACACGAGAGGTCGATGCAAGCATACCGACAGTGGCGCAAGCAGCAAGAATAACAATAATGGCGGACATGACGGTCGCGCCGGCTCTTGAGTTTGTCGCTTGCTTGAAGATGTACATGAAAGGGAAGCCGAGCATTCCGGGGCCTGAGGCCATCGCATCGTCGAGGTTGCCCATGCAGAAGACCATGGCAATGACCATGGCGAAACCGCAGGCGCCGTTGATGCAGAGACTGAGAAGGATGGAGGTGGGGACGACGACGGAGGGGTTAACAGTTTCTTCGGACATCTAAAAACTGTCAGTGAGAGACCATGGAGGTGAGAGATGAAAACATACGTGGAAAGCAGCGTCGGTGCCGACGAAGGAAAATGCATTACCCATCATACCAACCATGAACGAGATGCCATTAGTCGACCACCCACCATTGTTAACAAAGGTACCAAAGACATCCGACGCAGAAGCATGGGGTCCAAGAGTAACAAGAGGGATCAAGATGGCAAAGAAGCCCAGAATGTGAAGAATCAAGATCAATCCCTCAAACTTGGGCAGCACCGAACTGACGAGGGTGTTGATGAAGACGGCAAACCCAAAGATGGCCCAGAACAGCAATGTTCCCTGCCAAAGCTTGGGCTGGAAGTCGGGATAATTGAGAGTCGCCATTCCCAAGATCATATTTCCCGTGAGCAGGGCGCTGGATGATACAGAGCCTTGCCAACCGCCGACTGTAAGCATGCCTGTGAGGTGACTGAGGAATTTGGAACACGACCGCGGCGCCATCATAGCGACCCTGGACACAAGGTTAGTTGGACGTTGAGAGATAGAGATGATGAGACTTGCCAGTGGTATTGTCCTCCTGATGTAGGTGCCATCGAGACCAACTCGCACATGGTAGCAAAGACACTAAAGTTGCCGACCCAAACGACAAGGAAGCTATAGATGACACCGGCAGTACCACCATTGTTGAGACCTTGAGCGAAAAGAACAGTGATGGCTTCCCAGGTAATGAGAATGGTACAGCTAAATCCCAGAATCGTCATGAACCCAAAGTTGCGCTGGGCTGTTAGTTAATGCGCCTTCAATGAGGGACGGTCTAACATACGCGAAGAACCTGCTTCTTTCCCATCCGCTCCAACTGATACTTGTCAGTATAATTGCTCGTCGAGCTCCGTCCAGAATCTGGCTCTGCCTTTGCCGAGACATTGACATCGCCTGCTGCCTTGACGGTGGCATTGTTGCCCATCTCAAAGCTGGGTTTGTTAACGCTCTCCATGATGTTGTACAATATGTGTACAATATGAATCGGGAATAACAACGGGAAAGGATTTGAGAAGAGAAGGATTGAGGAGAGAAGAACAAAATTTTAAAAAGGACTGCAGGTAGAGAAGGAAGGGGAAAAGGGTACTGGAATGTTGGTTGCACCCCTGGGAAAGGTCACGACTGCGGTAGAGTCGCATTGACGGCCGCCACCAACCGAGGCTGGGAATAAGACTAGGTATGATATGTAACAGATTAACTTAATCGCCTCAGTATGAGTCTACCTCCGTAGCGACGTTGCTTTGCGTTGCTCCGCTATCTGTTCCGTACCATACCGGACATCCTCACCCCTCCTGTTGCTGATCCGGCAGAATGCGCCGATGCCCCTGGAAAGCCCACTAACAAGGGTCCCCAGCACCGGACTTTTTGTAGGGCCAGGGACCCCATGTCTCTTGAGTAACTTCGCGGCATTACAGGGGACAGCATTTAACGAGCCAAATTGACAGTCGTTTGACGGGGAGTAATCTGCGACACAAACTGTTAGCATAAATTGAACATTTCTTTTTTTCCGCGTCTCCCCGCAAATAAGATCGTCGCCCCTCCGTTTTGACCATTTTCAGACTACAGACGTTCCGGTAAGTCACAAGCGCACGGGCAGACCTGAATAAACGCCACAGACGTCGATATGAGAAATAAATTCTTGACAGCGGAAAGGGGTCCGGGCGTGCTCAAACTCTGGAGCCACCAGATCTGCTAGATCAGGTGCGGCTTATTTTCCTCTATCCAGGTGCCTGGGTTCAAGGATCCATACTGTTTGTTACGTACTGTATGGCTGACCTGCTATATTCGTCGTGGTGATGTATCATAATCATATGCAACCGAGCGGACCACCGAGCCCCTGTAGGTCAGAAAAATGTTTTCTCTTTACCCTTTGCTTTTTCTGCAATTGTACTACGTTCTTTTGTGCTGTTGGTCAGAGGGAACCCATGCACGCCTGACAAACATTTTTCATTTTGCTTTTTCTCAGAGTGCTTGCAGTTCTGATACAAACGTTCTATATTTAAAACAGCAAATGATTCCTTCTTACTCCAAATTCGTACACCTGCATTAAACGTCCTGTGCTGTAACCAAAATTCTCGGAGGGATGAATAACCGAGAAACAAACATTGCAAAAGAAATTACTGGCCTCAGATTTGTCGGGCTGCTGCATCTTGCGTAGTCTCGATGTCTACGTGCCACGTCTGATGGATTAAGATCTTTTGGCTTGAGTGGCTCGAGCGACTCTGTGCATCCCAGCTCCTCTCATGGTCAGGTTTCGGCTTTATAGCGAAATCCTCCATCTCGTGACTCTCACTGTGCTGTGTCTTGGACGCATTATCCAGAGTTCGCGATCTGCTGCTCTGCCCTGACTTCGACTTGTACCCCGCATAGCCGCGTCTGTTTGTAGGGTACCCGTTGCTGCTCGACTTGCCCTGTCGTCGCAGATCGTCGACCCGGATCTGCCCGGACTCCAAGCTGTCAAGGAAGGGCTTGAAGTTGGGTAGGCATACGGTGAGAATAGAGAGGCACTGCACTAGCTGGATCGTGATGGAGGCGGGCCAGATGCTAAACGAGTGATCGGCAGAGTCGAATGCCTTGTTGGAGAAGTGGATTTGCGCAACGATTGCCGGCGTTACACTGTTAAAAGGTTATTAGCCATGGTGCAGATAAAAGCCCACGCAGTACATACAGTATTCTACTACCAAAAACGCTCATGACGAGGATCTTTTTGGACCATGAGGTTTGGATCTTGACAACGTTCTCCACCATAATGATGACGATGACGATGTCGGTGATGATGTTGGCGGTGGAGTAGTATATCCAAAAGGCTTTGAGATTGATGCACTTATCGCTATTGCCGTACATCCATGGTGTCGGCAGTTGACATTGGAAGAAATTGACGAGGAGCGCCGTGATGCCCCAAACGCCGACGACGGCTTCGCAAGCGATGATGATCCATTTCTTTTGACTCTTGGGCGCCATGATTCGTAGACTCATTGTACCGGATAACTTGGAGCAGAGAAGTGAGGCGATAAGCATCGTGTTTGTCGCATATTGGCTCTGTACGAGGGTTTATTAGTTTATATGTTTGTTTGCTGTCGCGGATGTTGTCGGGTGTTACCTTGAAGAAGGTCTCTCGATCGCTGGGGCTGAGAACCTCGAAATGTTTACCAAGTCCATGCTCGCAGGCATTAAAAACAACCACAGTCTGGCAGGCTGCAAGAACCTGTGCGCATAAGCATAAATGCATAAGATGGGATGGTAGTGTCTTACAGTTGCGACAATGATCAGAATGTCGTCGACCCTCAATGTCTTGATCATGTAAAGCTTGGTGCCAGTCCTAACAGAACACGACAATATCGCAATGACGAGAAACATTAGCGACAAGACCTGAATAAGCGGCGACTTGTTATTGTCAGTGATGATTCGTTGGTTCGAACTCATATTGGGCGATGAATGCAGCAATCGCTGCGCAAAACAAGCGGAAAGATATCACGAAAAAAAAGGAGATAGATCACGGTATATTAAAGTCAAAATGACGATGAACTCAGAGACAAAAAAAAACGGTATCACAGTCAAAGCTAAGACACGGCTGACAGTGGAGCGTAGAAAGGGAAGGGAAGCTTCAGCTAAGGTTACGGTACGGTACATGATCTCACAGGCACAGGCACAGGAACGCGAATGGCTGGTCTAGAATTGGTGACTCTGTTACTGGGCGCATCCCGGAAACGGTGATTATAACGGTTATTGCCACCCAAAAGCAGTTTGGAATCCTTTTCATGAAACTGGACGTGAGGACCAATAAATTGTAGGATTGAATCTATTATCACAATTACGTGGAACTTTCCCCTCCTCAGACCAGCCGGGAACTGTGACGCCATGTCTGCAAAAAGCAATTCTTCAGCATGGGTCTTTCCCCCCTGCATTCTACGCTATGATTCCAAGGTCTTATTGATATGAAAAGACACCAATGACACCTGATATCGCGTAGAGGAGGATTATGCATCTGAGCGGCTCAGCAAGATGAGCAATCCGGAAGAGCCGGTCTTTGCGTGAATTTTCACCGGCCGAAGGTTGTCTGCACATAATTTTGCATGTTATTGCAGATCGCAATATTTGCAATGCTGTGCAATGGCGGCACAAAGCATCAGTACAGCTGAAGTTCTCTGCATCGATTGGTAGGGCTTAGTGAGCTTCAGACTAGAGTTACAGCCCAGTGTTAGTGAATCTTCGTGTGAAGGGGTGCTTTGTCTCCGAACTAGTCCGTGCTTTGACCTCCCTGAATGGGTCCGCGCGTTAAGCCCAATAGGTCACGCGTTAAGCCCAATAGGTCATGCGTTAAGCCCACTGACGGGTCGATTATCCGAGCGGAGATCGATCCGCGGGTCGCAACAGCAAAACGGCCGTCCAACACTGTTTAAACCTTTTCGGGGGATCATCCGGAGGACGGAAAAGGATAATTCGCTTAGTGGAATCATCAATGCGTGTGTGCACTGCCGGTCAGAGATTTCCGCCGGCATGGAACTTGCCAGTGGCGTGGCTTGCTGCAAACCCTCGCAAAAGAGGAAAAGATCGTTGTGGACATGGTGTCTGAGCTTTTGACCAACCGTTTTTCGTGGTGCGTCGGTACAGGAAGTCATCTCCGCTAATGGGCGGCTTTATTGTCGACCGAAAAAGGCATCGAGCTTCCGACTGCTGGTTTTTGATGGTACGAGTAGAGAAAGGATTCGGATTGGGAGGTTTGGTGGGCTGATTGCTAAGGGTATTGCTTTTTCCCGTTGCGTGGATCCACCAGGGATAAAATGGGTGTTGCATTAATTTGCCCGGGCTGGTTGTTTGCTGTGGCAGGCCTCTTTCGTTCAAAGCGACTTAATTCAGTCAATTTATCCTTTTTGTGCTACCATCTCAAACGTCGTGTCACATACCAAATGTAACATCAAGATGACTCTCAAACTCATCGAGGTAGACACTGCCACCGATTTTGAAGAGCTCATCGCATGTCAATGGGCATCTTATGAAAATCCACTACAACCATTCTTTCGCATGTTTTGTCCCCTCAACGGCACAGGTCCAGCAGCACATGCAGAATCTCTCAAAGAGTCAGTGGCGCTTCAACTCAAATGGCACAATGAAGACCCAACAAGCTACTGGGCAAAAGTAGTAAACGACGATGGCAAAATCGTAGGCGGTTGTTTATGGAAGATTTATCCCGAGAATCCTTTCGATACAGATGAGGATCATTCCTACGCTTATTGGCAGCCGGAAGGGGAGAGACGAGAGTTTATCACACAAGCTCTGAAACAATTTGTTGCACCTAGAGCGCGGATGGGGGCTAGACCTCAAGTCTGTAAGTTTCTCATTCAGAGAATTGCGAGGAATGAGACTAAACCCGATTTAGACGTCAATATCGTCTTTACACATCCAGACCATCGTCGCCAAGGCGTGGCGAATGTTATTATGAACTGGAGTAAGCAGAAGGCTGGTGAGATGGGTGTTGAGCTGTGGCTTGATGCGACAGAGCAGGGCGTACCTGTTTATGAGAAGCATGGCTTCACAGTCGTCAACGTCAATACCATACAACCTACGAAAGAGAACCCCGGTGAAGAATGGCATAAGGTCAAAAAGGAATTAGGTCCCATGACTTTTAGACAGATGTGGAGACCTGCTGGTGGTGATTATCAAGAGGGAAAGACAGTGAAGCCCTGGGAGACTGTTGAGATCAAGTACGAGCCTGAGCTGGCGTATGTAGAATCTCATGCAGCTAAGCATTTTCGATAAAGTTTATATTAGCGTCCGTTTCATGTAAAAGATCGATGTCATGGGGAGTGTCGTACGTGTCAGACATGCATGGAAGAAGAAAATACCATGGTGATCGTTGTTTGGCTTGTGTTACCAGACCCATAACTGTCCCGTTTACCAACTGAGCGTGGATCTGCAATAGCAAACAGTCAGCCTGGTTATCGTGATCTACCGTTTGCTTTTTGCCCAATAACAGCCACAGTGGAAATTTCATCACCGTTATCTCATCGAGTCTGATCTGATGAATAGATATCAATCGAAATAAGACTGGCTGTGGATGGCATTCACAGGGCATGGTCTACAGCCCGTATCTAAAAAACTAGATAAGCTTATCAACCTTGTTCAAGCATACTGACACCGTTCAAATCATTATTGTGATTGCTCGTTGCATAAATCATCAATTATTCAATGTTGGAAACCTTGTAGTGATGGTAGCAACTCAAGGATAAATCTTATCTACTTGGTAGCTACCCTAAAGCTGATAATGAATTATTACTTCGAGCGCAGAATAAACATCATACAGAGTCGAGAATTCAAGACTTCGTCAAAATGAAAACAAGGAGATAAAGTCTCGTATTATTTGTCACTTATCCTACGTTTATCAGTCGTAGATCAATATTTCAAAGCACAATACCCTTCATCAGCATGCTACAGCATTTTTATCAAGATCCGCTGTGTTATGGCAATTCTTCCATGCAGTTCAGAGTATTATTGGAAGCGCGATAATTCTCAGGTCTTTCTTGTAGAAATGCCTTGTTTTGTGGCTGCCATCGTCGTTTGGCGTTCAAACGCGTCAAGACGCGTCGGGATTCAAGATTCGGGGTATTGCGGAGACCGAAGGCCGAACAGCGGACTTGGCCTAACGAATCATCTCGCGACGAGCGCAACCTCCCATCTCAAATACCCTGAAAATCTAACATTTGATGCCATCAAACATATTATTTTCGCGTTTCTTGAATGAAAATGAGTTGTGAAACTTGACAAGGTGTTGAATCCTACGGAGAAGCGGAGTTTTCATGATCATGGGGACCTGTAGTTGAGGGATGAATATAAAAGGCTTGTACAGGCGTACATAACTATGTGATAGAATAACAAATAAAACGAATTTCACAATCCTCCTTAATATGTCTATCAAATACACCAATAAGCTTGATGGCCAACGCGTCCTGGTGATCGGTGGCTCAACAGGCATCGGCTTTGCCGTCGCCGAAGCGGCCCTCAAACACGGCGCAAATGTCGTTATCAGCAGTTCCAACCAATCCAAAATCGATGCTACTATCGAGCGTCTCGAAAGCCACATACAGAACACTCACCTTCCAGTTAGGAAGGTCTCTGGCAAAGTCTGCAACCTCGCCGACCCGGAAACAATCGAGGCCAACGTCAATGAGCTACTTGAGTCTGCCTCTCAAGATGGAAAACTTGACCATGTCGTCTTCACGGCAGGAGACTTCAATCCTCCACCAAGTCTTGACTCAGCGACTATCAGTGTCATGTCTAAAATTGGCATGGTCCGCGTAATGGGCGCTCTGTTTGTCGCAAAGCATCTCTCGAGTTACATCAACCAGTCGAATCGCAGCTCGTTTACCATCACGGGTACGACGACTGATTCTCGTCCTGCTGGAGCGGGTTGGTCTGTTCTCAAAGCAGCAGCTGGTGGAATTGAGCCAATGACTCGTGCTTTGTGTATTGATCTCAAGCCCGTGCGCGTCAATTGCGTCACGCCGGGTTTTGTGCATACGGCACTGTTTGATGGGTTTCCGCAAGACGTTAGGGATTTGATTTTTCCTACTATGGAGAAGGACTCTGTTGTGGGTAGGCTTGGGAGTCCAGAGGAGTTGGCGGAGGCTTATGTTTATTTGATGAAGTGTACTTTTGCTACTGGGTCGATTGTTGTCGTCGACGGAGGTAGGACTGTTGGAGATGACAGGAGTCAGTGAGCCTAAAGTTTCACCCCATGACCGGCAATCAACTAAACAGTTGCAAGAGTCATTGAGGATATCGACAGAAGTGGATACACTAACTAGATGCAAGCACCAGATGACAGTTGAATACGGGAATCTGGCCCTAAGCCGACTTTACCAAAAACACGACAGCTAAAAGCTGCAACTTACATGCAATAAAACTTAGGACCTCTATGCTAGGTGACAAAAAGCCTTAGGTAAACTTAGGATAATTTAGTATAACTTAGTATAGATTTAGAAGACTTTAGACTAAGTATTTTTAGCACCTCGGTTTAATGTCAGAAGTCTTCTTGCGCCCCAGGGCATGGTTCTGTCGATACGGCATTGCAGAGAAATAGTTAGCCTGTTGGACTCATCAAGACCAGGTCCTAACTAGACCAGGTATGTTTCAGCTCTATTGGCAATGGTTTGAACTTTGACTTCCAACTACCAGTCACAATCCTTTTCAATATGTAGGGAATAATCTAGATCCTGCAAGATCCCCGCAATCTAACCCAAATCACCTCAAAGTGTTCTTCTTCTGCTACGGGTCGCCCCAGCTTTACGAGTGTCTAGACCTCCTCTGGCAAGACCTCGGCGCTTATCAATGCGCTCTGACAGGCTGGTGATAATTCGAAAGGTCTTGAACCGATAGCACATTTGCCTCGGTCTGTACATCGTGAGGCTTTTTTCAATTGAGAGAAATCTACTACGTGGTCTTGACGATTTTATCTATTCATCGCTCTGCCGTACGTTACGATGAGTTCATTGTTGGCCACAAAGCCGTTTCGGCATGATGGCCTCCCTGATGTAACCATAAAAGGGCTGGGAAACGGCGCTTTGAACACTTCCGCTCTTTGATACGCACAAGCCCTTCTTACGAATCACCGACCAGCCTGATCGATTCTCTTTTAACATTGATAGATCAGCCAAAGCTTCATCAACCCTTGGTGCCGAAACAAGCAATCTGGAGACCTCGACAGGTATTCAGGCTATACAATGTCTGGCCGACTCCACTAGAGCCATCGGCGTTGCCGAAATTCGATATGATCCGAAATGGTATCAGACAGTGTGTTTCTCTGGTTAGTTGGGAACCACTTGCCAATGTAGGCTATAGTCTTTCAGAGTTATGCTAACGTCTTAAAGGGCGAGGCTGAAAAATACCGCCGAGATGCTCTTACGCGGGTGACTTTCCTTTTATATGCCGATCACGTTAGTGAGCACCTGGAGAAGTGTAAAATGCCGCCGCTTCGTAGTCTTGCTCGCTATGATGGTTTCCCCAAAGCTTTTGTCGAATCCCTCTCGAGTGAAGACTCAATCGACGATATGACTGAGCACATGGGCCTCGGTGAAGCTACCTGGACAGAAGCATCTTTGTTCCTTGTACAGTATTTCGACCGACCGGAGCAACCACAAATCCTGTCAAGCGAAGATGTATGGAAAAGTCCCATGGGGGATATTGCATTAAAATGCATTCGACAAGCCAGTGGGTCACCATTAGCAGGCCGCGTAGCACTTGGTGCTTTGAGAGCTCTTCCTGTGTCATATGGGATTTTTGACAACAACACCTTTCGACCACCTGTAGGCGAAGAAGTTTTGGGTCTATTACAAAACATACCTTTTCACCCCGAGTCTGGCACCCAGGCGGAAGTAATCCTCAAGCAGATCCAGGATCTCAGGGGTGCAGTTGAAACTTGTGGCTGATAGCTTAAACCAGCACAGATAACTTAGGTATGAATCTGGGTTTTAGAAAGAGAAGTTGACGATATAATCCTTGCTGGGAAGGACGCCCAGATCTCTAACTAAGTATGTGTGCGTTCTTCTGTCAAACTTGGTGGCTAGTACGAGATGTGATGTTGCACTCGGCGCGCATTTCCTTTGGCGGATCGGCGCCATCGGGACGGCATCCAACGGCCGCTCCCGCTTTATTGGCTACGGCGCTCCACCCCCGGCGCTCGGGACCGAAGCCCCGGTCTTCCGGTCGGGTCCGCTTCGTCTTATCATGGAAATGGCATTAGACGTCCGTCTCATAGTGACGATAACTCTGAGTCTTAAAGGAAATTCCCCATGAGAAAATCCTCACATTTCCCGTTCTCCAACAATACTTCTCGCCATGCAGGAAAGCTCGGAGTTCAAAGTCATCATCATTGGTGCCGGCGTGACAGTCCTCACGCTTGCTCATTGCCTAGCAAAAGCTGGCATCGACTTCGTCCTCTTGGGCAAGGGTGTAGTGGCCCCGAGCTTCGGAACGACCATCACACTTCAGCCTCACGGTTGCCGAATCCTACACCAGTTAGGCTGTCTGGACGCCGTACTGGCCAAGTGCGATACCATGGGCGGTGCGCATTGCCGTGATCCCACCGGCAGGAGCTTTGCCTATAACGACTTCTTTGGTGTTGTAAGAAAGTTGTATGTACTATTTCATTTTGGCCGGGGCTCACTCAATCACTGATTATGTGAAGCGCGGGTTATGATACTAGGACACTCGATCGCCAAGTATTCCTTCGTCAGCTCTACGAGCTGCTGCCCGATAAGTCTCAAGTCTATGAAAAGGCCCGTGTTGAGCATATTATAGAGGAAGATTCGGTTGCTCGCGTCATCCTAGCCGATGGTCGTGAGTTCGTTGGTGATGTAGTAGTTGGTTCTGATGGCGTCCATTCCAAAGTCCGTGAAATCATGTGGGACAAAGCCAACGCTCTACATCCTGGTATAATCACAGTTGATGAGAAGAGAGGTGTGTATATATGATCTCACCACAGCCGTTCTCAGTTACTCACGGTGCTAAGCTATGGTCACTCAATACAATGCCATTGTAATGGCAAGTTCACCAGTCCCCGGTATTGGTGCTCACGACATGGAAATCACCTCCAATGACAAGTACTCATTCCTCCTCCTCTGTCAACCAGACTGGATATCTATCATTGTGCACAGCAAGCTCCCTGAAGACCAGCAGTGCACGTGGCCCACGCGCCGACGTTATTCTGAAGCCGATATGGAGGCGCTCGTGAGTAAGATATCTGAGCGTCCTGTCACAGATACTGTCGTATTTGGGGAATTGTGGAAGAGACATCTGAAAGCACAAATGATATCACTCGAAGAAGGAGTTCTGGAGTATTGGACCTTCGGCCGAATTGTTCGGGCAGGAGACGCTGTTCACAAGGTACGCGTTCCCATGGACGATACTCTATTAGTATCTCGAAAGCTCTAACTTATCTAGGTCACCCCCAACTCGGCCCTTCGAGGCAACACAGCGATGGAAGATGCTGTCGTAATCGCGAACACGCTCCATGCTCTACTGGCGAGGCACCCAAACAAAAAGCCTAGTGACGTAGAGCTATACGATGCCATGCGCCAGGAGTACCAAGAAACGCGAGTAGACCGCGCTCGCGCCATAGTCCAAGCCGGAGGTGCCTTGACGAGAGAGCAAGCCTACGACGTATGGAAGGCATACATCACCCAGCGATGGTTGACGCCCATCATAGGACTCGATAAATTAGCCCAAAAGATTGCAGGTCTATGCGTTACAGCGCCTAAACTGAGCTACGTCGAGTTTGACGAGAGGAGAAGGATCCTTGGCTGGCAAGACACGATGGAAGCAGAGAAAAAGCATGCAGCGAAGGGCCAGGTGGCGAAGAAGGAGAAGACAGGAATGTCTTGGAGTAATTGGAACGTCAGATTTGAAGCTGTTTTCCCGCATATATCGGGAGTCTTGGTGGTTCTGTGGTTGGCCTTGTGGTCGTTTCATCTAATCGCTTCTGAGGACCATGTACTTGGCTTTGGGACGGAGACTCCAAGTTTTGTTGAAAGTTTTCAACACGAGCTGGAGGAAGCCCTACTGAGCTCCGTTTCCTTGTCTCGAATTTCAACTAGTAATCGAATACGACTTGATGCATAACTATGCACTACCCATAGAGGCATTACTACCGACTGATTAGCCATAAAAGTGTAGGACCAAGAGGTTTCCATGCAGGTAGTTGAATCGACGCGCCTACAGGATAAGATGTGATATTTGCAGTCGAGACTAGTGGATGAGAGCTTATATCAGCACAGAGAACTTAGCACTTAGAACTTTGCGGCGGTATTCCATTCAAAACCCACAAGATGTCCAGTCAGATAGACTCGCTTACTTGGGAGCATCTTTGGGGAGCAGTCAAATCTGGCGAGTAATGTGGGTTGACTGAAGACTATATAGCCTCATTTATTACAAGCGATATTCATTTAACCGCGTGACTGTTGTTACAACTTTCTAGTTGAACCGAAAGAGACTATTAACCATCTTCTAAGCAACAAAGCTCCTAGACACGCCGACGTAATCGATGTTGAAGTGGCTCTTCTCCCTCTATAATACCTCGATAGGTCTCACCACACTTTAGGCTATCGCAGTTGGCTCGATCTTCTTTCCCCCAAGCCTAGCTTTCTGATGTGGGTTATTATCTTTCAATTCATACGTGTGTGAAATGAGACACGTACCACTAGTGAACAAGCGCATACGAAACTGAGCGCGGCGGCCGCCATGAAGAAGGCCCAGATGCTCTTCATAGCACTTGCGATCTCCGGAATCACCACGGCCTTTTCGTCTTCAGAAAGAGCTTTGAACACTGCGCTGCTGGTGCCCGCAATCAAGTTGCCGATATCAGTCTCGGAGGCTATTGGCAGGGCATTGCCCACTTTATCAACAGCGACGTTATGGAAGAGGCTGCCACTAATGGCGAGGAAGAGTACCATTCCGAGATCTTGGGCTAGATTTAAAGTTAGCTGGAGATAATGCCGAATAATTTGCTAGGGGAGACTTGCAAATCGTCATGGCACCAACTGCATTGGCAATTTCGTGGGTGGGAACCAGTGACTGCATGATGGCGAACCCAGCGACGATGTAGCATCCCGCTCCGGCTCCAACAAGTATGTTGTAGCCGTATACCTTGCCATTGGATGTGGTGTCATCAATGGTATCTGGAGGGCGTTAGAGCAGATTACCAAAATAATGAGCAACTTACACATTAAAGCGCTACCGATGAGCGCAAGGGCACTACCTCCGATGTACCAAACAGGAATCAGTCCGTATTTTGGCATAAGAAAGCCATTCAACATTGAGACAGAAACCATAAACATGATCAAAGGAAGTAAACGAACGCCAGCTTCGAGTGCTCCATCGCCCTAAAAAAGTTAGCTATAAATACCTTATGACGCAGTCAGAATTCCTACCTTGATGAATTGAAAGTACAAGGGGACGAAGTAAGTCATGGCCTATGCTTTGTTGGTCAAAATATTACTTTCGATACTATGTGACTTACTAAGATGATGCCTGAAGATAGAAAGACTTGGAGCTGCATGTTGATCAGAATCCACTTCTTGAAGAAGTGCAAGGGATACAAGCGGTTTTCCTTGGAGACTAGAGGATGTAGTTTAAGTAGGACGACAAAAGCCACCAGGAGAACACCAGTGACAGTCCAGAGTGCAATGATGGTCCCCGAGCGGAATGAATAGACGACACCGCCGAAGGTCAGCGCAACGGTCAGGCAGGCAGATCCCGCTAGGAAGACGACTACATTGATCCAATCGACAAGGCGAAGCTTCTCCGCGAGAGTTTTGGTAGGGTTGGGATCGGTACTGGGGAATAGAAGGAAGTACGCAGGGGCAAAAACAGCGCCGATGGGAAGATTGATGTAAAATCCCTGGGTATGGTGTCAGTAAGTGTCGAATGAGAGAAAGCAAGAAATATACATACCCATCTCCAGGTCGCGCTGCTTGTTGCGAATGCGCCACCAACCTATCGAGAATGATCAGTCCACATGGAGTCAACGGCTAGTTGGGAGGTAGAGCTCACAACAGGACCAAGAACACTACCAATACCCCACACGACAGTACTTCCAGCAAGGTATGCTGGCTTCTCTTGCTGGTTGGTAAGGACCGAGACATATGTCAAAGTGCCAGAATACATTCCAGAACCACCGATACCAGCGATGACACGGCCTATGATGAGCGCTTGGATGTTAGGCGCAGCACCGCATAGAGCACTCCCGGCCTCGAAGAGAAAGATGTTGAATATGTAGATCCATTTGATGTTGAAGACGCCATATACTTTGCCCCAGAGGAGAATGAACATGGTACCGAGGGCGAAACCCGTACCGATCCATGACATGAGCTCGAGATGCCCAAAGTCGTTGATGATACTAGGCTGGATGTTTGCAACGATCGTATTGTCGATAGCGAAGAGGAGCGTCGTAGATAGCATTGCTGCATAGGCAACAGCCCACTTAGGGAAGTCACCCAATGTCAGCAAGATGGTTTTGAAGGCCAAGGTTTTTGGAAGCACTCACTCTCCATCCGTGAATGCTACGCTGGCAGGTTTCATTGACAGATGCATCGCTACTACCAGCGAGGTCGCCAGGAGTATGCGGGCTTCTGGGTGCTGCATCTGCAGGCTTCTCGGTACTTTGATCACTCATGATTTGTGTGGGTTCAGGTAGGATCTTGGTACTTTGATAGTGAAGAATTGTAAGGTAGCTTTTGGTTTTCCGTACGAAAAGGGAGCATTTTTGTCAAGTAGAAGACTTGCAGCGAGATTATACGAAAGCAGGGACGGACACGGGGCGGACGCGGACATTGTGGGGCCGTCTCCGACCGAGACTACGAGACCTGCGATTGGCAAAGAAGCTCCCCACTCTCTACGCTAGTCCGTTCAACACCGAGGACGGCTACCGATTCGTTCGCCCAACATGCTGCTCATAAAGTGTACGGATGGGATGAGGCAAAAGCGTTCTGGACTGATTCTTGAGGAAGTAAGGGGCATCACTAACTTCGCTTCTCGCACCATGATGTCCATGGGCAGCTAACTATCAGCGGTTCCTTGAAAGAGCCTAATAAAAGGGGTATCTTGCGCCTTTGCGATCTCTCCTGGCTCAGTGGCCATTCTTCAGGACGAGAATAGTTTCCTCGGCTGCTATGTATCTCTATATGGCTATAGAAACTACCCCGTAGCTTCACGGAATATCAGAAACTCCCCTAGACATTGACTCGTCTACAATATATATGCCTCGAAGGCATGACAGCGACACATGGAATGTCAAGGACCATCGAAAGGCTTAAACCAACATGGTCTTCATTTCCGGCGACAAAAGAGTTAATGGAAATAAATACATGGACTAAATAAGCCACTCTGAATTCCCAGTCCCTGGGCTCGGAATTCCCCGGTCAATCATATCGTTGTGGCTTGCGCCAGTCCAATAAAGGAGCTTGCCACAATCGGCATACTCAATGCACCTTACTTGACTTTTCTTGACTCGTGCGATCGGCAAGTAGCGTGAGTGTGTGGCATTCTCCCAAGTGATCAGTGGGCCGTGGCTGTAACTACTGCTCGGCTTTGAGTTTACCGGTGCCCGAATGACGCCCGTTGATGCATCATAGGTGGATGCGGCAATATCAGCATTTGACGTACCGCAATGTTTCAAAAGTGACCCGCGACGCCAGATTGCTAGTGACCAGCCAAAGCCGAAGTCGCCGAAGCACCATCTTGCTCCAACGAACAAAGCCATGGTCTTCGATGTTGTCTATGACTCGATGTACGCATTGACACTCGTTGCTTGGCGCAATCTTGGTCCGCGGTTATAGTGGGGAATATTCGCTCGAATGCGGTTTGGGCATTCCAAGATTGGGGCCGGGTAACTCGATTCCTGCTTATGGTGGCGTGCGAGCGTGCGCCTTGATCTGCAGATCTTCGGCTCTGATACTGATCCCTATAACAAGCGCTGACTCCAAGCCCCTCGCTGGCTTGCCGGAAAGCTGTTCCCGTTTTCTTGATTCTCTGACACGTGATGCGACTGTACTTTCTGCATAACACGTTTCCCAAGTGACCGATTCCCTTGTACAGGACATCGCCAGCATGATATCCAGCAAGGCTGTTATGGTACGTATTGACGTTTCCACTTTATAATAGCAAATGCTAATTTTTCAGGGCTTTGAGTGGTCCTTCATGACCCTCGCGTACATCACAGTCGCCTGCCGCATCTATGTCCGCCTGGTCATGCGAAAAGCACGATTGTTTTCAGCCGACTACTGGCTCATTCTTGGCTTGCTGTCTTGCCAGGGTTTGCTGATCTGCGATACGATTACCTACTCCATGAATGCAATGGAAGATTTCACAATAGATAATGTCGCTATCAGAAAGGTTGATCTCTCTTCATTCACTCTCCAGGGTACTAGCTGTCGTGTGTACTAATCCCATCATCTCACTCAGATCCGATTCGCAACAAATCATTTCTTCGACACAGGCATATACTTTCCCAAATTTAGCATCATCGCCTTCTATTTCAACCTCGTACCGATTTCACAGACAAAAATGCGCATTGCGCTCTACTGTCTAACTGGTCTCACCACCTCTTTCGCATTCACCACTTTCTTCTGTGACTGGTTCTGGTGCGGGCCTGATCCTTCGGTTAACTGGTCAGTCATCATTTGAAAGCTCTAACGTACCACTGACGAGATATTTAGGGCAAAAGGAGAGCCGGAATGTACGTCCTTCACATCGATGTCTCTTATGCGACTTCTGTGGTCAATGAACTTTATATCTGAGGTGCTCAGTGAGTCTCGATTTGCGTGACCCAACTCAACGTTTCACTCCGATTACTGACCTTAGATCAGATGTTGTATATCCAATACCTCTACTGGCAACACTCAAGATGACTTCGACCCGTAAGAAGATTGGACTAGCTGTTGTTTTCGGACTTGGTGTTATCACAATCGCGGTCAGCGTTGGCAGATTTGTAACCATGGTCTACGTTGATAATGCCATATCTATATGTCAGTCATGTCAAATTCACCTGAAGCTCATCTCAACGTAATGTCTAACCCAATCTTAGACATTTGGGCAACTGCTGAGATCTGTATCTCTGTCATCGTCGTTTCTCTCACGGCGATTCGACCTCTTCTTCGAAAGCTCACCAACCTGAAATCTACAACCCTACTCACAAGCGAAGACCGATCAGGTGTCCAAGCAATACCATCGTATCGTTTGCAGAAACCAGGAACTTTCGTTAAAGGATCAGGGGTCTACTGGCAAGGGACAGGAAAGAATCACCAGAGGCATGCCGAGACCATGGGCCCAGAAAGTTCAGCTGACAGCGAGACGGAGCTGAACAACTTAAATGGGATGACTATCACGGAAAACGTAACAGCCTCCAGAGAGACTGTCACTAATAGTATACCTGGGCAGCCAGAGTATAGTACATTGCATTGAATAGAGGTTATGTAATAGAGAATAGGACCATAGAGGTAATATATGTAGGAGCTTAGTAACAAGCCCCCTTAATTCTTTTCTTGACTTATATCACGGTTGACGCATTACTATGGCTGCCGAAGCAATACCTCCCCTCCTGCATAATATTCACTTACCACAGATCAGGAGGCATCTGAGAACAATGTTTCATCATCATAACGTTAAGGAGTTGAAGCTGTTCTTCTCTTCCCACTCCTGAAGTCTCTTCTCCACGTGTGCGACGCTACGATGCCAATGTCCGCCTGACTCCTCAATATGGTCCAGAGCGGCAAATAGCAATCTTGACAACGCAACAATACCGTTAATACCGTCACGACTACCACCGTTCGCCAACTCGCGATGAAATGCTTCCAAGGCCATGGTAAGGGGCCATGCGATGAAAATAGCCTGCAGCATAATAATGTCGCTTTCAGTCTTCCCAGGCGATGGGAGGTTCAGACGCACTGCAGTTGATATCTGAAAAGCAGCTGCCGTAGCACGGCGTTGACTCTCGGTCGTCATCAGCGGTGGCAGACCTTGTTCTTCGCTGCGGGCAATAGCTGACTCGTGAGAAAAGATTTCTGTTGCGCGCAGGTTCAAGTACAGACTGAAGGCAACGGGGTCCTCTCGGATAGACGTAGCGTTGAGGTGCTGCTTCAGCATTCCGAAAAGCACGTCTGTCTTTTTCACAAGATCGCAGTAGCCATCCCAGAAGCTCTCCGAAGTCCGCTTTTGTCCGTGATCAAAGCAGCGCAGGGCCAGCTCTACCATCAGGACGCACCCTGCATAGGATGAGATCTCGGTGCTAGGCTCGAGGCCAATATCTGAGAGATAGGGCATTTTGAGCGGGACTAGATCGGATCTCAGTAGTCCGGGTGATGGCAGGTTGATATGAAACTCCTGGATGGGGTGATTAGCGTCGAAGCGCTCTAAGACAATTAATGAAGGATATCTTACCTTTATATCGCCCAACATGCATTGCCATCCGGTACGTGTCTTAACGTAACTGAGCAAGATGTACAAAGCCCAAAAGGTCCTTCTTCGTTCCTCCAGAAGAACCTGATCATTCGTTTCAGGCAGGGTCAGGCCAGAGCCATCATGACTTTGAGAGTCTTGAAATCCATCGCCTTCATTTCGGTTATCCATGTAATGCAGTCCAAGCAGCCTGGATAGCATCACAGCACGTCCCAGTGTCATCCAGCTCCTCTCCAGCTTCCCAGCCATAGCCTCATATCTGCCGATAAACAGCAAGGACTGCAACAAATTGAGTTCGTTCAACTGGCCATCTCTTTCGCACTTTTCTGCGTAATTCCTTGCTAATCTATAGCAAGCAGACTCCTTGTTCTGGGAAGTGGATGAGTGAGCACATCCAGCGAGTGCAACTGCGTAAATGAGGGCGCTTATAGCAAGACCGCCTCCCTTCGATTCTGCCGCAAAGCGATCTTGGTTCAAAAAGGGAAAAGAGAAGTAAATGGATTCAAAATAGTACTTGTGCAGTGCATTTAGTTCCGCGTGCGAGATTTCCTCTTTGGTGCCGCTATGAGCCAAAGATCGGGGCGATAGGCGAGTCAGGAGTATGTTATCCAGTGGTTCCAGGGCTGTAAGCTGATTGGACCAGTCGAAACCCGTGTTGGAGTCGGCTCCTGGATTGAACAGATCAATATCGAGCATGGGTGAGCTATTAGTCGGCATATCCATGGCCGTACCCATGTTTCGGTGGCTATCCAGCTCCATGGGGTTACGGCCAGTTGACAGACCTGCAGATCCGGGCACACTAGAGACACGTGATGGTGTCGTTGTGGCGAGATGGTACTGGGTGTTGGTGTCT
The DNA here is from genome assembly GCA_013755755.1 of Fusarium sp. NRRL 25184. Taxonomy (NCBI): domain Eukaryota; kingdom Fungi; phylum Ascomycota; class Sordariomycetes; order Hypocreales; family Nectriaceae; genus Fusarium; species Fusarium sp. NRRL 25184. The sequence goes on along the minus strand of JABSSZ010000094.1, from coordinate 25,361 downwards.
GGTGTAACAGAGCCAAGGGCATCAGGCCAACGTGATGGCAAGTCGGTCGCAGTAGTGGTCGACTGTGGTTGTAATTGTGAGGTCATAGAACCTGTTCTTGGTCGTGGGGTCTCGAGAGCGAGCTGGGCTTCAGTCTTGGCCAATCGCTCCCGGAGCTCCTGCAGCTGTTCATCGCGAGTACGACGCTGAGAAATCGGGCTGTAACCGCAAGGTTGATTGAGCCGGTCGCATCGTCTTTACGGGACATAGGCCAAAGCGTCAGCTCCATATTCTGGTAGTCACGTACGTACGGTTACAGATTGAACTGGCTGGTATAAGGATGGACGAAACAAACCCGCATTTTGGCAAAGCCCTGTCACACCGGACTTTTCGCTCCCTGCTCGTCGAATTGAGTGGTCAGCACACAGTGCATATCGATCGATGTGCAGACGGCTTGGCTTGACTTGACTTGCCTGCAAATCTCGCATGCGTGACGGGCCGTCATGGAAGAAACGCCAGACGGGGATGGCCTGATCATCGTATATCATCTGTCTCAAGGTACTCTGGCAAACTGCGTCGACTCGCGCGTACAACGCTCGATTTGATCAGCAAGGGGCAAACCCGCTAGCCATGAATGGGAGTCTTGAGATGAGTCTCTTTCTTTCGTACTGGTGAGGATAAAAGAAAAGAAAAGCAGTGGGAGTCAGATTGTAAAATGTACCAAACAAAGAAGGACCAACATAAAGATGGAAAGAGCAATTTGCGGAGCTAAATCTCTTATCGATACCTGCTGCAATGGCCGTGCGCGCCTTCTGTCTTGGCTTTATGCTTATTATTCCCCCCGGTTCGCTCAGGCATGACAAAACTCCGTTCATAAGCGACATACAACTAAAGAATCAATTCATTCCAACTTGAACTCATCTACAATCCAATAAATCTCAATAGAAGGGTTTGTTGAACTGTAACTTGAGCTGCAAACTTCGACCATTGGAAAAACAGACTCTATAAAGTTCCACTTCAAAGTCAACTTCCCCCAGCTGCACTATTATGACTATCAGGCTGGTGGTCTCAAGATGCATGGGAGCCAGTACCGACTCTCAATTCTCAGTTGAACGTGAAATATCCATTGACCTGATACAGCTGACCATTAGCCTCCCACGTTCCGCTCAATTGCTTTGAGCCACCCTTGGGGCACTGGTTGATAATGTCCCTAGAAGAATTAGATAAGTCAAATGCAATATCAGGTCACATACTCCGTAGCGTCCTGGTCACAATATTGATTAGCATAGCTCACCAGTCAAAGCTGGAATACATGCCCAACAATCCTTGAATCCTTTCTTACCACCAGTATTCTTGCGCTTGATCTCAACATTCAAGATAGTGTCAACACCAAGACCCTTGACAGTGAAAGATCCGGAGGTGGTGCAAGCCTCTTGGTAAGTGCATCCGGAGTTACTGCACATCTTCTCTCGGGCGTCCCAATATGCTGTGATGAGCTTTCCGGCGTCCTTGTTACCATTACCTGAGCAGTCTGCCGCCAGGGCCAAGGTGGCCAAGACGGTGAGGGCGTAGAGGTTGATAAGCTGCATCTTGAAAGACTTGGCAGGAGGCTATTGCGAAATTGAATGTCCAGAAGCTTGAGTTGCTGTTCAATCATGGTTTGTTGAGATGTTTCTATAATTAAAGACTTAGGTCAAGTCGGGCTTTCGGTGGATGAATTTGATATTGTTTCTGCCAGTACGAGATTTCGTTTGTTGCCCATGCATATCCGACGGTGCATTCCTACCGCACCATCCTTTTTGAGATAGATGCATCTTTACTGGTACGTGTCGAACACTCCAGACTGACATCGTGTGTGCCAACTGGGATATTTATATAGCCACTGTTACCTCTCAGTCGGCCGCCTCGCAGATAGGCGAATTCTATTGGCTTCGTTTGGTGTATGATTCAAAACTTCATTCGATGCCAGTGGGTAGAGGCCCGCTATGGCCAAGCAGTTATCCTTGACAAATAATCTCAATGCATCCGTGTCTAAGCGCTTGGTAATAACCATGGATTTATGTACATCCTTCCATCCTTTAGCTGATTAGTTTCCCAAACTTCCTTACTGCTTCTATTTCATTTTCCGTATATAAAGCATTTTTAATTATTGAAACCTATAGATCTTGGCCAAACGGTGTTGTTTATAGTTGCGTCCTATGGCTGAGGCAACATTTCACTTCACAGAGCTTGGAACTTAGTCTTGATGGATTCTTTAGCTTTGGCTAAATTAATAATATAAAGGATACGAGTACGCTTCGAATTTCATTTAGGTACTCCCTTAAATCAAGTGTATCATCTTCCAAATTAATGAGATGTTCTGTGAGGCTTTATCTTGTTTTTATAACGCAAATCCTCAGGATACAACAGCAAACTCGCAATGCACAGGAAGCTGACTGATAAAATGCATTACTCCATAATAGGAAATGTAACACTTGATCGAGAGTCCAATCTTCGCAATATTGCATGACATGCCATGACTGCAATGTTAATCGAGATTGAATCAAAATTGGCTTGGAATTCTAATTCGAATCCTAAAGAAGATATCCTAATTTCATTTGGCCGCAAAATGTGATGGTGGCTCTAGACCCCAAGTCGAATTTGCTTGCTATACTTGTATGTGTTTTCCATTGGACTCAGACCCGTATCTGCCTCGTAGCTTGGGACAACAGGCCTTGCGCTAGTAATACCAAGCTAAAGTGAGCAATTACAGATTTATGAGACTGAATAATCTTAAATATAGCGCAAAAGGTACTCAATTAAATATTCACACTCTGAGGTATACTTAACGAGATCGATCTAATACCAGGCTACAATAAAGACACCTTAATGCTTTTTCTTATGCCTTGTCATATTCCACAACTTCGTAAACAACTCTCCACAAACTGGACATGCATGACGTTGGCGATGCTCATCCTTTAGATGAGTTTGAGCATGTGTTTTCATGTCAGTTTGGTAGCCCATTCGCGTATGACAATGTGGACATATGACAGGCTTTTCTTGCTCCCTGATATGTGCGCTGTGATTTGTTAGACCTTGTACGCGCGATAGTATGGAAAAAGAGATACTAACTTCCTATCTCTAAACGTTTGGAAAGGCGACGACAGACAGTCTTGACGATTGCAATAGAACAAGCCGTTGGCAACAAATTCATCCTTCCCAGGATACGAAAGTTTCCATTCGTTATATTCCTTGCCGATTGTGTGCCCCAGCACAATTTCATCATGACTTTTCATAATGCTGTCATGCGAAGTCAAATAGTTTGCCCAGCATCCATCAGTAAAGGTATTCTGTGGAATGAATCCAGATTCATCGATCTGTGCAGGTGACTCATTCTACAGAATGGTGGAAGTGTCATCCTGTGGATCGAGGTATGGTTCATATTGCAGTTGTAGCCTTTCTGATGTAAACTGACCGGTTCCAGTTCCATGCGGAGCTGCCAGCTCGGGGACAGTCAAGAGCAAATCGTCGTCTTCAACCAAGTCTAGATTCAGAAACTGCGACTTGTCATTAGGAAACAAGTTGTCTTGGAACATATCAAAAGCCTCCAAGTTGTGTACGTCTTGGGGTGGAATCAGATTTCCTGAGAAGCCCGCATCGAAATAATTTCCGGGCAAACTATAAGAAATATCGCCAAGAGATACTATAATGCTGGGTGTTAGCTGAATTGCTGAAGATATTGTGTTACATAGGATAGTTGCGGACTCAGGCTGGGTTGAGACGAGTCCACAGCTTGTTCAAAAGCTGTGGACTCGTCTATGTCTTGGATGTCTTGAAGTGGCCAGCTCATCAGCTAGCTGAGCTGGACTGATGATCTGGGTGTCTAAAATGCCTGAGGCTGTAGCGCTCCACTTGATTTAAGTCTTCCTCCTGTGCACCCACAAGAATTACAAACAATGGCGTCATTTGGCGGGGTTTGTAATTTCTTATCACGGGGACTACTCTTATTGGCCATCTGCAGGAGGCAGACCAATATCTCACACAACCCCACGCGATGAGGCGGGAGACAGACCGTTAAAACTATCAAAGCAGTAAAGCGTACGCGGGAGGCCGACCAAGTCACCAAGTGACGGTCAGAGCCAATAGTCTGAGACATAACAGCTGCGTTATCTACAAGCGCGACAAGCCAGACGTTTTGCTCTATTCTAGCATTTCCCTGACTCTTGCTTATTTCGCATCAGTGTAAGCTGAGACACAGCCAGTTTTCAATCCTGGATCTTACATGAGTTATCTCTATCCGTTTTTCTTATCTAATTTGTGTTAGGTAATAGATATTCCAAGCTAAAGTAAACAATCACGCTACGTGTATTAAAACAAGTGGTTCCTGGAAACAGGCCTCCATCTCTATCCAAAGTACGTGAACTTGAACCAGATCTTGTGATCCAAAGATTCATCAGCATACATCTCAGGGCCAGTACTCATATCCCCAAACTGCGGCATCGGACCATGTCTTCTTCCTTGACGATGTCTCAAGCAGAGGAAATTTCTTTAACGCCGCCAACTGCTGTTGTCAGAGTTGGCACGCCTCGGCTCGACAGATATCAGAGACTAATCGCCCGACTGTATGAGGCAATGATACTTCTTTGGATCGAACAGCCTGTTCAAGGTCCACAAGTCACTGTCAAACAAGACAATATCAGTTTGACAGCCTCTCGCCGTCGACTCACAACAGGACTTGCCCACTTTTGTGACTGGGATAAGGGCGGTAGAACTACGACGTCAATCGGTATCGAAGACTCTGAAGAAATTTCCATTTTTTGGGTGGCCTCGAATCAGGGGTTTGAGCAGGGAGAATCCCCTTCAGCCCATAAGATACCGACATTCTTGAGACAAATATTACGACACCTCCGAGATGTGACCCAAGAGCCAGATCCCAGTGCAGGTTGGCTGGCCCACAAGGCAAATGATCTGGCTAGGTCCTTTGCCGCCTTTGCAACCCAGAGGATTAAGAAAGAAGCAAGTCTGCTGTCGAGGATGGCAACGTCATGCATTGATCACTTGAATGGGTCCGTGACTCGCCGCGGTAACGTGACTGATACTGGTATGTCTTGAAATACGATACGAGATCTACAAGCATGGCTAATAGGCTATTAGAAGCAAGAGATCTAAAAGGATGGCTGAAACTATTCCAATCACGAGAAGCCTTAGGAGCTTACGATATATGCATGTTGGCCTACGCCTCTCGGAACGATCAACAAATGGGCATACTTCTACGGCTGAGTCAAGAGGTTCTTGTCGAAGAAGGCAGTGAATCACTAGCAGAAGCCTCTAAACTAGCGAGACATTTTGTGGGAAGGCTCGCGAATCACATCCGCGTTTCAAAGCATCTTGTAGAGGACGCTTTGCGCGTGAGAGAAGTCCTTGATGTATTTCAAGTGTCCGAGGTCCAAGCCCCGTTGTGTGTGCAGCCACCAGAAATTGATTCTCATACCAACCTGGACAGCATACTGGGAAGAATGATTTCGAAAGAGGATGAAGAGTTTTCGTATCTCCAGAAAGACATATCCTGCTTTAAGAATCATGTTGGGTTGGAAGATCGAATCAAGGAGCAATTCCTGAAGCTACAGTCGAATCCTCCGATAGTCCACTGCGAAGTGCAAGTCCTGGAGCATTTTCACAGAAACAGATTACGCTTCACAGATGGCGATCGCTTTATTGGCACTAGCAAGTTTTCTTGCTTTTGCTGTAAGCTTTACTATCGACACCACCCGTCGCGGCCAGTCGAACCTGATGCTCACGAACAGATTTACCTCAACTGGGGGCCAATCAATCTTCCTGAGGGATCGTACGATGTATTATATCGAGAATCGAGAGACACACTGAATCCCCTTATTCATGATGTTCGAGATGCGATTTTTAGGGCTTTAAGAAAGAAGAATATCTTAACTTTCAACCGTCCCAATTCGATTACAGGATTGACTCGTTCCATAGATACTCTAGTTTGTACTGACTCAGATAGTGAAGAGGATTTAGAGCAGGAAGGCGGAGCTGCGTTGAATGATGCTTGAAAGTGGAATCGACGGGTGCAGATATGTGCCTGTGATGTAATTATCAGACTGCACCGGTAGTGCCAACGAGATCAGATAGAATGTTCGAAAAGTTGAAGACAAGAAAGGGAGATGGGCCAGCACTTGATGGCGATCGGCCAATGTCCTGTCCAAGCGACGCCTTAAGATGGAGGTGACGAGATGACATCAGAACTGGCCAGGATGTGAAAGAAAAGAACAAGTCGGATAGTCCCTCAAATATAAAATCGAGATCGCGAGGAGCGGGAGGAATTTGGCATGGAACGAGACAGAGTCAGTGGAGTTGATTAAATGGGGAGGGAATGGCGAGGATAGCAAGGTAACAATGAAAAATGAGTTGCATTGGAGGTGGTTTCTGTTAAACTAAAAAGCAATCCATATTCTGTGACCAATTTCAAGCTACGCGTCGAGACTGGAAAGCTATCCCCAGTACAAAATCAGCGTCAACTGGCCAACCTCCTTGGCCGCCTGTGCGGGGGTATTATCCATGCGCCCTGGGATGCCCACTGCCTTGTTGCCTACCAATAACGATTTCTGTAATCCCTCTTTCTCCAATCATCTCCGGACTGCCCATGTTTTTGCCCAGCCTTGTCTGAAAGACAAGTGGCCCAACTTCAAGTGTCCCCGTTATCGGGTATGATAACGCTTGCCAACACAGCGACAACATCTGGCCTCCGAGGACAAGCATGGAGTTAATGATTTGCGAACAATTTCAGTTGGTCTTGCTATAAATGATATGGTTTGTCATCCTTGAAGATCAACCCAGGCTTCCTCTCCGCCAGATCTAGCACCATCTCCGCAAAATAGCTATTCGCCCAAGCAAACCACGGTCGTGTAAACACAGAAGAGTTGTAGATATTCACACTCTCATGGATCAATCCCAGACCAGAAGTGTTCTCCAGAATCATGTTGAGGCGCTCACTGATCTCATCGTCATCATCTGTTCCATAAATGGCTGAGACATGCGACATAGGCCATGGATAAGTAGCGTTTACGTGCGGTCCACCAATTCCGCTGAATGTCTTTCCAACAGCGTAGTATGGGTTCGCTCGTGAGAACAGAGCAGACTTAGTTTTCTTATATGTCGGATCGTCGCGCTTAAGAAAGCCCAAGTACGGCAGAGATACAAGGCTTGGAACGTTTGCATCATCCATTATGTACTGCCCACCGTACCCATTGGTTTCATAAGCGAAAATGCCATTCGAAGTGAGAGTATGGTTCCAAACAGCCTGTCGAATCGTCTTGGCATGGCCACGTAGCGTTGCAGAGAGGCTCTTTTGACCTCCTACTTTGTCCAGTACGTCGGCAACGTTATCGAGCTCGACTGACATCATTGCGTTGTCGGAGGTAATGTAGTTGAAAACGGATAGATCGTCTGACGGACGGTGGCTGCACGCAACGAGACCATTGGCTAGTTTGGGTTCGCCGTTTCCGCTGTTGGGTACTGGTGGTGAGAGTGAACCTGCTTGGCCAGTCCAGTTGTAGTAGCTGATGTAAGACCAATCTTCGGCCCAAGTGCTTTGTGATTGTTCATCGATTACTCGAAGGATTTGCTTCATGGCAGATTTGACTATTGAAGATTAACAAAGGTATGATAAGATCACGGAGTAGCCGCCTACAGTTGTTATTGATGAATGAAGCATCTTTGGTATTGGCATAGTAAGATCGCACGATCTTGAGGAAGCCAGCCAGGGAGTCAAGTTCGTACTGAAAGTATTTAGAAGATGGCGTGGTAGTAATTCAGGGTGGCAACATACCTTGCACTCGAATACTGTTTGGTTATCGACTGGTCTAAGAACCGCTGGTGTTAGTCTATATGAAGAACATGGGGTCTTGGGTAGAACACACGGATTGACGGTAACAAGTGTAGCGTAGTCCTATTGAACGCGTTAGCGGCAATCGATACACGAGGTATTGCCAGATCAGTCATGATATAAGATCTCCTCAAGGTTCATACATTGACTGAAGGGCTCAAACCACTCTCAGGTGGAGGCTGGAAAGAACCTTGGCACTATTAGTTATCTTACGGCTTGTCAATGGTCGAATATAATGGCACATACCACAATATGGGTACTCGGAGATATATCTCGCCTCGGTGTTGATGATAGCCTTGACGAGGGCCTTCAAGTTCTGGTCTTTGGGTAGAAGCTTGTACAGATGGGCAAACTGGTTGCCCGTATCGCGTAGCCATTGTGCACTTCGACTCTTTGTTAGTGGATTCCCGTGAAACGAAGATTTATGCATACGTGATATCCTATGCATTTGATTAGCCGATATTCTCAAGGAAAAATCAAGAGACCTACGCCAGTAACAATGAAAGCCAGATTCTTCTTCGCGTCAAAATACTTGACCGTCGTGTCGAGCGTCGATGGAAAGGTATTCTCAAAGAGACGCGCCAGATCAGGGTTCTTGACGCGTTTCTTGATGTCGCTGATGACTTTCTATCATCAAGTCAGCCATGAACGACCAGTATAAGACATTCGTAAACGCACCTCGACAGCTGGGCTCTTGAAAGTCCTGCATTCTTCACTCGGTCTCATAAACGGCAGCTTCAACTTGCCAGAAGACAGCGGCTTGTGCGGTTTCTGCGAATAGTCGACATAATCAGGACAAGAACTTGACGTGCGACTCTGCGGCTTGTAATCCTTCCAAGAGGCTGCATCAGCGCTTTGCAGAAGAGCTAGCACACCAGTTACAGCGGTGAAGAATTTCATCGTGGCACAGCTTTTGACCAAACCAAGATGAAAAAGGAGGAAAATCTCATTTTATCTATGGCAACCAAGGAAGCTTTAAAGTTTATACTCATCTCCGACGGCCCCGGATGTTTATGCAGATCTTGTTCGGCATTGGCTTAAAGTGCGGGGGAAAGTTGCATTTGACCCTGATTCTATGTAACGTTGAGGCGTTGTCGGGCCTTTTGTAAACTATGAATATCGTGACGTAGTTGGCCTGGTTCTTGGTTGGCTTTGTGTGAATATCATGATTGGCGCGCTTAATAGAGTTGAGCTCTTCTTGGTTATTAATCTAACTGCCGGGTGCCCAAGCCACATATTCATAACGAAGTTCAACTTCTCGAAGATGGACAAATTTAGGTGAAGTTATTCATTGACAGCAAGTACATATCACGATCTTAAAAATATGCCATGATTTTATAAGCATTCGGACTTCTCGCCGATTTATGTGGATGCTTCGGCACTCACCTATACCGAGTTCGGCGAAGTTGAGGGGTTCGGCGACAACTTTGGACCCGCGGGCATCATGAGACGACATCTTCCTCGGCATTTTCCACCATAACTTCATAAACTCAGAACCTTCAACATCCCCTTCGCAGTATCAATCAGACTCTCTGCCATACCCTTGATCCGGTTGCCTAGACCGCATATTCATTATGGCTGACTTCACCCAATACGGACATGCAACAGCAGAATGGCTCGCTGTCACGGACAGCAGGCCGCCTATTCCAGGTCATCTGGACCTGAAGGAGATGCAGCGCCTTACTAACATGTACCGAGGACAGCTTGCCCAAAGCGAGATGGAGAAACTTAAAGACTATCCTATTCTCATGAAAGATTACACCGTCACTTCAAGAGACGGCTTTCCTCTCGAGGTTCGAACCTACAGACCAGCTTCAGCTAAAGAAGGTGCTCGTCTTCCTATCTACATCCATCTCCACGGCGGCGGTTATGTCTTTGGAGACATCCCCTCTGAAGATGCCATCTGCACACGCATCTCAGTCATGACAAATGTTACAGTCGTCAACCTCAACTACCGCCATGCTCCAGACTATGCTTATCCCACAGCTTGGGAAGACACCGTCGACGCCTTTCACTGGGTCCACGACCACATTGACGAACTTCTCGGAGTTCCCAGCCAAGTCGTGGTTGGCGGAATCTCAGCCGGCGCCCAACTAGCAGCCTCTTTGACGCTTCGACAAAACATCGCCCCTGATGCACTTTCAAGACCGAAGCTCGCTGGTCAGGTTCTGATGATTCCTGCCCTGGTCCATCCGGATTGCTACGCACCTATCGTGGAGCAGATCAAGGAGCCTTCTTTGTCGTCATATGTTCAGAACGCAGATGCTCCGTTGATCAACAAGGCGGCGCTCGACAAGTTCACTGGGCTATTGAAGGTTCCAAACCCGGATCCTAAGGACGTTCGGTTGAATATTGGCCTTGCGACTGTTGAGCAGCTTAAAAACATGCCACCTTCGACGTTGGGTATTTGTGGCTTGGATCCCTTGAGAGATGAAGCTCTTCTTTATGGACAGAAACTTGTTGAAGCAGGGTAAGTCGTGGAACATGCAAGATTTCAATAGTAATGCTGACGCGCATTGCAGAGTACCCACCAATGTCCATGTTTTTGATGGTCTGCCTCATGGCTTCCGTCGCTTTGGCGACCAGTTGGCTGAAAGCAAGAGATGGGACAAGGTGATGGAGGATGGAATTAAGTGGGCGCTGTCAAATCCTGAGCCCTCTGGAAAGTTTGAGATCAAGCTTGAGTAGAGTGGTCCGGGTCAAGTGCGAGATACATCCGTGAATGAGACAGCACATTAAATATACATAAAACTAGATAATGCTTGTCTATCTGTACCAAATATGCGTCCCCGTCTTCGGTCTATCATAGCAGGGTATTAACTAAGTCCGATATCTCGTCTTTCGTCTAGCCTCTATCCCATGACTGCTATCGTCTCTCACCCATGTTCTATTCAAAGTTTCGGCCATGCTCTGTGACAGCGTTCTGATTATCCACCATGATATAGTCGAAACCCACAATCATCCTCATAGAAGCATGATCAATGAAGTTGTTCTCATCAGGAGTAATCACATCTCTGTAAAACGGGTCGGATCCCATCGCCTGGAATGTTTCCATAGTCGGTACCCAAAACTCCGCAGCGCCGTCGAATTCAAGCACTGGAGCTGCACCGGGGACGCGAAGAAGGTCTCGAAGTTCAGGAGTAGAGTGGTACTACAGAACAAGTTAACTTATAGGACTAGTTGAAGCTCTGGGTTGCTCACCTGTGAGTACCTGTAAACCCCAAAGCGCAAGTGAAAGTCTCCAGCAGTCTTGGTATGGTTGTTGGCCCAATACGCGTTGAACTGTTCAGGGGTGATGCCTTCCTTTCGGTTGTAGAAGAGCTTGATGTGAAACACTCGTTCGAGATTCTTGGTACATGTCGGTTTGTAAGTGAAGGGGCAGCATTCAGCGGAGGAAGCTGGCTCAGGAGCAGAAACTGAGCGAGGCTGGGGGATGCTCGTTGCAGCCACTGCCAGAGGCAGCAGAGACAACAAGAAATTTGAGACTTTCATCGTAAATAATATTATTATTAACCAATGAAAGTTGTCTAAAAGCTTGAAATGGTTGGAATATTAAGCTTAAGACGTCTTCCTATCAGACATTATATATCTCTCCTCCCAGTCTTGGCACTTCCCATGACGCGGCCTCAATATGGCCAATCTTGCCTACATCCCTGAACCTGCTTTCTTCTTTCGGAAGACCTTTTTCCAAATACCACAAAATTTTCAAATTCTGCAGGATCATCAGCACTAAAGATCATCATCTCGTGAGTTGTCGCGCAGCGAAAAGCGAGATAGCGAGGGCGAATAGGAAGACGCGGCGTAAGCAGAGGAGCCACATTAGGCATGATCCGCAACGGACTCTTGCATAATATGACTTGTGAGATAAGATTATTCAGGTTCGGGACCCGAGTTTCTTCGGGTATTTTTATTCGTATTTGAAATGATATGTAGTGCTTGCTGAGATAAGGCGGCCTTGACCATGGTTGATGCATGAAAGGAGATGTCATGGAAGGAATCGAGATTGTGGCGAGATTTGTTTGTAGCACAAGATTTAAAATATCTTGGTACCAAGGATTAAAGTGTGGCGGGCATGCTTCGTGTCTGAGGTTGTCGGGAGAGTACGATGACGTTAGATGGCAAATAAAAGATACATCTTAAGCGGAAAACCGTTGGCACCAAGTGTCTCAACGAACTAGATTTCGTATTTCGCCTGACGCCATAAATTCTCATACAATCTTAACACCATCTATCTTCGGAAGAAATATCCCAAAAGGGTATCCAAGCAATTCTGTCTCACAGCGTTTCATTCCCGTATCACCACCGACGTAATAGCTTCGTAGATACATCAAACTGATCGAGTTCCACTGCAAATGACAGTTAGACTGCAGTAAATCCAGGACCTCTTCGTCTCGATTCCTTACTTTCAAAAGTATCCCCAGCGTGACCCGAGTTTATAACATGCGGTGCCACATCTGTCATAGTTTCATCTGTCCCTTCAAGATCCTGCTCCAAGGCGACATGATCTCTAATCTTGAGGAAAATAACAGGTGATGCGATGATTAAAGACGCAGCCAATAGTACCCAGTTGCTAATGAACTGTGCTTCAAATGATACCTTTCTGGCGTCCAGGTTATTGGAGATGGCTGCGCCGGCTGATTGAATACCTTTGTAGAAACCGATGTAGTTTGCGCAGCGACGGCCTGAATTGGAGAGCGCGCCCATGAACCTTGGCATGTTAGTCACAATAAGACGAAAAAGAATAGTGTACTTACCAATAAACAGTAGCTTGCCAAGCTGCATCATAAAATCCATAGAAGATATAAAGGAACATGGGCCCAACATACCCCTCGTCCCTCCAATCTGTGTCAAAGTCCTCAGCCTTCGACATCTCCCGGGTATATGTCCTCTGATGAACATAGCCTCCTCCCCAGACAACAAAGGTCATAACAAAGAGAACGACTAGTGCAATCTTGGCTCGTACAGATCGACTAAGATATTCCAAGTCCAGCAGATAACCCCATATCGCCGCAGCGGCAATCTGCGCAAGCCAGTACAAGAGGCTATTCAACGCCTTGGTCCTCGTTGAGAAGTACGCACCGTTGACGACGTTTTGTTGATACACATAGAACCAGTTGGATGAGAAGAACATGGGAAATAAGAAGATGACAAAAGGTTCGTAGCGAATGGTTTCGTACAAGCCGTAGAATTCGCTTTGCCAGGTTGGGTTCTTCATCAGAATCACATACGATCCGTCTTTTCTGATGATATCATTTGCGTTGCAGAGAAGCAGAGCTAAGGCGGCTCCAAAGAACATCAGGACTATGAAGCCGATGTATGTGCCGTCGCTCACGTCTTCATTGTTTTCGGTGTTGATGTTGCCACCCAATGGAATCTGCAAGGTCTGTTAGCTTCGATTGAAGATGACATGGCGCTCTTTTAAAGAGCGGCCAGACGAGATGAAATGAGGCAAAGAAAGGACGTACAAGGCTCCCAATGACAGCTCCCATATTAAAGATACCCCAGAACCAAGCAAAATAATGACCTTTTTGATGTTCATGGGGGTATGAGATCATGATGGTTCCTTGAGCTGTCCAAAGCATTGCTGCGCATACACCAAGAAGTACGCCTGCAACGATGTTGAAAGCACGGACATCGTTTCCGTAGTGCGTATAGAGCAGAATGCTAATGGTGTAAATGCCATAACCAATGCCACCAAAAGCTAGTGTCAACTTGACCCCAAGCCTGTTGACGAATGTGCCTCCAAAGAAGCCGACGACAGCAAAGGTACTGTACAAGGCCGTGTTCTGCGATTTGGACTTAATAAAATAAGTTTTTCAATCCATGATAAGTACTCACCATGTCATTCACAAGCTTGGTGTCTTTAAGCCCTCCTCCACCCATCCCATTGAGCGCATTAAACATACCAGGACACATAAAGCAAACAAAAGCAACCATACCCAGCTGAATCTTCGGCGACGCATACCAAGGCAGCGTAAACCCGAAAATACGATACTGACGATACTTGTAACCCTGTGGAACATCAACAACACCAGTTGAGTAGTTGTATAACGCATCACGCTCTCGATACGCAACAGCCTCCGGGTTGTTCACCGGGGCAGATTGTCCTGCAGCGGGAGTGTTGAGAGACATGGTCAGCACTGTAGATTAACTGAGACATTACGGGGATTGAGATAAGAGCAGAGCTGGGGAATTTATGAACTCGTAAGCTTCATGGCGAAATAGCTGACGTGGCGGAGCACGACGAGAGCTGGTGGTACAGCTTATCGGCAGCTCGTGTTACTTCATACCGAAAGTCCTTATGACGGAGTGATGAGGCTTACAGAATGGCTTATCGCCAAAGTAGGCTCTGCGGCTGAGCGAATATCCATAGTACACTACGATGAAAAGGTCATATATAAAGCGAAAGCCCTTCAATTTGTGGTGTGCAGCTGTCAAAAATAGTCATATTTTTAGAATTACTCAGATTCCAAGCTTAGACTGAGGCCAAAAAAGATGTCGGCTCAGCCCCCAAGGATGCCACCGAAGATACGCACGCTGTGGGGAGAGGGCTTCGGATTCTGAGCTGATGCGGCTGAACGATTGGATCATGGATATGTCTGACTGCATATTGATAGCCAACCATCGAGAAGCTCTGATGAAAGAGGCTTCTTGCAGCGAATGGGAAGTTTCAGTGGTGTTACACCACTTTGTCACGCGAGACATTTCAGCGAGGTCGCTTGGCCCCCAACTTCGCGAGGGAGACTTGGTGAAATACCAGTAGGGCTGGCTTGCGGGGTCGATGGCAGTGCCGTGAGACTGACTGACAATCCGTAAAAGTTGGCTTAATAGATCTTATTCTAGAATTAAAAGTCGTTTGAGCGTGAATGAGCTTTCAACGATGTATATACGGCTAGTTTGAAGCCGTGTCTTGGGTCTTGTCACCTTGTGTAACCATAGGTTGTTGTCCTCACGTGATGTGATTGCTGGCCTCCCCGCATACTGGAGGCGCACGAGAAATATCTGGCCACCAACATCCATTTTCGAGGGCCATAAATCGTCGGACACGAAACGCCTGCTCTTCAGCCATACTCTAATCGCACGGCGGATCCGAAAATGTTACCACTTGGGCAGGATTTGTCTCCTCGAGATGAATGGGTTCTCTCAAAAATCGCCCCTGACCTTGACGAGCAGGGCGAGCCAAGGTGCGTGATGCAAGCATCAGCTCTCAGATCCTTTACTCAAGATAACACTCCCTAAGACGGCAATCTCTAAGACAGCACTCTCATGGCAACACGTGGAGTTGCCAAAGACTCTCCAGGAGCACCTACCATCTCGATGTAGCTCTAGGTCTCTGCAACTATCTCAACAACAAGATGAGCGCCGAGTCAGCCGCCAGAGCCCTCACTGCCGGTTTCTTGGACACTCTTCCAGGGGTAGCTGCGCTTAAGACTATGAGGCGGCGTAATCTATTTTGGGAGCTTCTTACATGTATTCTCCTGCACTTTGAAGACGATTGCGACATGATAATTGACCTCCTCGCCGCGATTCAGACGCTGCCATCAATGAATACTGAACCCTGGTGGGTGACGCAGACACAGCCCAGAGACTCCTTGTGTGAACTACCTTCATTTCAAGGGGTCTGGCAAACCTGCTACGAATCGCTTCGATGTCAATGTCAGGATGAAAATGAAGGTTTCTCGACAGACAAGAATTTCTACAGAAGAGCAGGGACGACAGAAGCAAAGATGTATCTCCGCGGGATTCCGGGAATGACGGCGTTTATGGGATACAAAACGATCAACTTTATTTGTATACAGGACCAAGAACTCGAGTTCGAGATCCATGAGATTCACGCTTGGTTGCAGACTGCAGGATCGAAACTGGCTGACACACTGGATTCGAGCAAGATCAAGTCCTTTCAGAGAAAGGTAAGAGGTCGGCGTAATAGATATTATGACGTTTCAGTCACCATGTTTGAGCATTGGCAACATTGGAAGAAGTCGTTTTTGGAGGTCAGTTTTGATGAGCAGCTCTTGTCTTCTGAGGGAAGGGAGCTAGCAAGGGAGTGTCATGATATCATGAAGGCGCAGAACATCAGGTTGCCATTATTTCTATAGCAAGTCAACATATACAATCAAGCCGGAATATGAAGTGAGAAACACTCTCCTTGGACAGAAAGCAGTCGAGTCAAACGATCAAGGTCCCGTATAACATTCGTCAAAACGCTAGATATTGAAATTCTTTGGTGGCAACAATGGGAAACAATGTGGTTTTACTCTAGCATCTCACAAAGCGTTCAAACAAGGTAGGTAGAAAGGCATTAAATGCCTGACGTATAATGTGAATAATTAAACAAAGTACACTGAGCTAGGTCCGGTCTTTCATTACAGGTTGGGCATCTCAGCGATGCAAGAGTTCTCAAGACAGGTACACTCAAAAGTCTCGCAGCTGTATCCATCAATGTCGGTCTTGTCGTCACAGTCCTGGTTAACGTCGCAGTAGTGCGCGCCCTCGGGAACAGAGCGGGCAATAGCACGACGACGAGCAGGAGGTTGAGTAGTGGCGGCCTCTTGGTCGGCTTGAGTGGTTGTGGCAGCCTCATCAGGTGCAGCGGTAGTGGTGTTCTCCTCGGCAGCAGCAGTGGTGGTAGCCTCAGCTGCAGTGGTGGTTTCCTCATCGACAGCTGCAGTGGTTGTAGGTTCAACGGTGGTGGTTGTGTCGGTGAGTTGCTCGCAGTTGCCGTTGAAGCAGCCGCAGCGGAAGGCATCACAGAGCTGAATGTAGATAACGCAGTCGTCGCTGGTGGCGCAGGGGAAAAGATCAGCGGGGACGAAAGCAGAAGTCGTAGCGAGTTCAGAAGTTGTAGTGTCGGTGGCGGACAGGGTGATGAGGGTGGTCACGTCGGTGGTGGCATCGATACCAGAGGTGGTGAGGACGGTTGTAGTGGCCAAGGATGTCTCAGCGGTGGTGGTGTCAGAGACAATCGCAGTAGTGGTGGTCTCAGATCCGGTCTCGGCAGTAGTAGTCTCGGACCCAGTCTCGACGCTCGTGGTCGTCTCAGTACCAGTCTCGACACTCGTGGTAGTGGTACCAACAACAGTCTGAGTGGCTGAAGTCTCAGATGCAGTCTTAGCTGTAGTGCTACCAGACGAAACCACCGCACTGGTTTGCGAGCTAGGACGGCAGAGACCAGCGTTGACACCGGAGATGGAAAGGGCGGCAACAAGGCCAGCAGCGAAGCTGGGGAACATCATTGTAACGAACGTGGTGATATCGAAAATATCTCGTTAAAAGAGTGACTGGTCTATATGATGACTGAAGAAAAAACAGAAAAGTTCACAGAGAAAGAGCGATTTGGGCTTATAAATATTGCGCATCACAATAACAAAGGATCGGCAGCTATGATCGATATTTGCAAGCGCATAGAGCTAGGAAGAGACTATTGATCTTGGCTCGTTTCTTTTGCGGGCCAGCCCCAACGCCGCCCTCCGTTAGGCCCTGTATCCCCTGAGTTTACCTTGGTTAGAGAAATTAAGTGGCGTTCGCAAGTTCAGCTAAGGTTGAAAATGCCCAATAGATTCATCGAAATAGTGATCGGATCGAAGGCTTCCGCTATCCCGTCGTGTCTTGACGTCAAGCATGTCCTGGCTAGCGATGCTTGGTGCGACGGTCCGTTATGCTCCGGAGACGCGATAAGATTCTCCCATCTAAGCGGCGCTGAATGGCTGGGGTTTTCTTTTTTCTTATCGCGAAAATAAAGCGGCCTTACTAAAGTTGGTTAGGCTTGCCCAATAAGGCGTTTTCTCACCTAAGATCTTCTGCCAATGCATGGAGCAACCAACAACAAACACGTCTGTAATAACGCGGCTGCGCGGTTTGGGAATCCGATAGACACCAGCGATTGTGGCGTTGCTGAGGCGAAATTGATTTACAGATACTTGGACAGCGAGGGAGCAAGATTGCTCCAGGCTCAAACCAGAGTGGTAAAACTTCAAGGCGGCTCCATGCTATCGGTCTTACCTCAATATTTTCGAGTAGAGAATGCTAATTAGACTGAGATTTTGTCATAAGAATGACTAAATTTATATTTGCGTGGGCAGATCAATCGTCGCAGATTAGTCTTAACCCAGTGTCAACTGCTATGGACGCTTTGGATTCTCGGTTTGTTGGGTATAGATGCCAAGACAAATTTGGTGCTGTAGGGTAGGTATGAAAAGCTCGTTGACGATCAGCGGCCCAATTGTCTCCTGCCACTACTGCAGGGGCATGAGTCTTAGCGCACATTCCCACTAAAAATAAAGATGAGCATGATGAAAGACCTCCAGAGTTCACCATCAATGATAGAAATGCTGAGAGAGAATAGTTAAATCCTTCTAAATGTTATAGAATGAGTAATGAAGAATAGAGCCATGTATGATCCAAGGCATAGGTTTAACAGAAATCTAAAGCTAGCTCTGGGAGTTCCTAAGACTAGTAACAGAAGGTAACATTATTTATTCAATATGCTTGTTTCTTACTGAATTCCGTGATATTAACATTAGAAAATCAAGAAAAAAGACCCCCCAACTCCACAACTTCTTCATCATCTGCTTCCCTCTTTATCTTTCTAAGCATACGCTTCTCTTCTTTCAACTTCTCGTCCACTGTTGGGTCAACATGGACATAGCGTTCAGCCGAGAGGGTCTCGCCCGTGTCCAACACCATCCCATCCACACATCCGATGAAATAATCAAGCTCCTCTTGGCTCCGAAAAGCGACGAATCCCAACTCACTGGACTTCAACCAAGTTCCTACTGGGTGGAAGTCAAAGAATCGCCGCGCAAGCCTGCCCCTTGAGCAAAATCTAATCGGGAGTTGTCCTTCAGTTCTGACGGTTGCAATGAAGCTAGACTTGGTCTTGCACCAAGTTGCTATTCTGAATAACGCATGTTCGAGGAAGAGCTTTTCATGGTTCCTCTCGTCAAGAAGGGCTTGTGCTAAAGCAAGAGTTGTCACGACATCGTCGCCAGCATTGTCAGCGTTGCCATCGCTGTAAAGTCCCCTCCCGGGCTTGACATCCTTCCAATAGTAGCCAACTGCCAGTATTAAAAATCGCAAATTTGGAGGATGTGAATGCGGTGAGGAGGTGATGTCCATCACGATGTCGCCAAGATCTATGCAGGCTGAGAAGAAGGGTATGGCAGCTGGGAAGTTTGTCGATAGGTAAGTCCACTCCGCTGCCATTTGGAACCCGATGAGTACCAGCTTCTTGTCCTTAGGTAGATCCTGGAGGAACTCCACAACGGAAGCCTCCAAATCCTCAATGTAGAGAGACTTTTCCTCGCCAAAGCGATGGCGGCGACGTATAGGCATGCCTCTGAAACCACCGACGCGAAGAACTTCATCTCCCAACTCTCTACTCGTGTTGATATTCAAAGTGAGGCCTTCCATGTTGTTATCTTCGAAGAAATGGTGAAGGCGTCGCTTTGGTCTCACCGTTCCAGGGATATGCACCCGGCATGGGGGATGTCTAGACTTGAAGGTCTTGGTGAACGCCAGTCCAACTTGGTGGAGAACACGGTCTCTATTGCTTGTGATTGCAACATGTTCCGTGTCAAGTGCGAGAAAATATGAGTTTTCGAGAACTTGGCGAAACCCTTCCAGTGTCGTGATTCTGTTCTTGAAGAGATCTCGCGTCGCTGGATCGCGCTCGAGTTGCTGGTAACGCGCCATTATGCCTGGATGTAAGAAGAAGCAGAATGAGTTTAAAAATCCGGCCGAGCGCTTATTATATGTATGATTTTGATTTATTAACTTTATGCTTACGAAAGTCTACGAGAACAGCCAAAAAGTATTAATCGAAGTATCTACGGTTTTGGGCCGAGAGCTACAAAGGCTTTGGCGAGATGAGAGTTGGTAGGCTTGTGATAATAAGCTCAAAATTCAAGATCATTACTACGAGCTAATTCGCTTGACCTTAAAGGCACCAATCGACTACATAGTAAATCTGCATTAATAGAAAATTACTGAGAAAAGGGAAAGACAAGATGGATTCAGAAAGAATGTCAAAGTTATCGCTCATGAGCCTTGTTTAAGCATGGACCAATAGCGAAGCACGGAATGTAAGCCAAATTTAGCCAGACCCTCTTCACGTCCACAAATCTCACGCCCTTGCGCCTTGTAAACGACATAGTGGAGACGATCCACCATAAGCTCAGCCTTATATAAGACGTCAATCACCAAATACACTTTCATCTCACCCAAACTCTAGTTCTCTGTGGTGATACAAGCTCCCAGCCACAAGTCTCAACTACAAATAATACATCCGGCTCACAGCTCGCACCCAAACTCAAACCATTCACATCCCCGCCTCCAAAACCATGTCTCAAACAACCTCCGTCCCCGAAATCCTCTCCTCATTCACCGAAAAATGGTCCCCACGTCTCATCGCATCCGTCAACGACCATCATGTCAAAGTCGCCAAGATCGACGGTTCATTTATCTGGCACGCTCATCCCGACTCTGAAGAGCTCTTCTATCTACTCTCTGGAAAATTGACGATGGAAATTCAAGGCGAAGAGCCTGTTGTTATGAAGGAGGGGGATATGTATGTCGTGCCAAAGGGAGTCACACATAAGCCTGTGGCAGAGAATGCTGTTATCATGATGGTGGAAAAGGAGGGGACTGTTAATACGGGCGACCAGACGGATTCGGAGAGGACGAAGCAGGTTAAGGATGTGAGGGGAGATGTATGAGGAAGTTTCAGTGCTGGCCAAGAATTTATATTAGACATGAGGCGATGAACATTCGGTTAGTGAAGGCGGTCAAATGAGTCATCTTTCAGATTTACATGATACCAGCTTTATGCTGCACTAATTAGTCTAGCATTATGGCATAATATCTAAGTTGTAAGCCAGATGTGTTATTTGCAGTTGAGGCTTGTGGCTGAGAGCTTAAATTAGTACAGATAACTCTGTTAGAAATTTGGTTATATATTACAACAAATCAAAATTATATCCACTCTGAATTTATCGGTCGATGAGGCAACCCTTCCGTACTATATCCCGGGCAAAGCAAAATCTGCCGCTTTGCATCATACACACCTATAAGCGAACCAACAGCAATCATGGCGAACATGCCATTGTGCTCTCCACATAACCGAAAAGAATACCGATGCATCTCGCTCGAAGTCAATTGCCTCACCATATTCTGTGTGCATCGCCAGCAGTTCTGACAACGCATAGCTTTCCTGACTTCTGTGAAATGACCAGGGCCAGTTATAATATCCAGAGAAGCGGGTTGTACCTCAAGTAGCGCTGCCGCAATGTCCCAATTGTTTTTCCACACAGCTTCCCTGAAACAGTCCTCATGGGCATTGGCAATGTCCTGAGGATCAGACGGCTGATACTCCGAAAATAGAGTCTTGACGATATAGGATGCCATATAAGTCGGCCAGAGGGTGCGGATAACCAGTTTTCGAAATATTGCTGCGATGGTTTCTCCATGCAAGTCCATATGCTCTCCAAAGTGACGATATTCAGTAACAATATTTTTTTCTGGTGTCGTTGTATGAGGAAGATCTCCATCTAAAAGACCCAGAAAACAGATAGCATGAGCTATCGAAGGATGCTCAGGCAATGATCTCGGTGCCTTTAGTCTTTTATAATCGTGAAGGAAGCTCGGCGTACGCTCGTATCCCACAAACCTGCTGACGGAACTTGAGAGAATACCTTTGTGCAACCTTTTAGTTGATAGGAGCCCTTGGATCAGCACATCAATCAAACGCATCCCGCGAATGTTCTTGGCGTCAAACAAAGTATCAGCCTCTACATTACATGTGATGCTTAAGTTTAAGAGGCTGGGAATATCTCCTGCTATCTCGTTCTTAAGAGCTTTTGCCAAAATAGCAAAAGCCTGTAAGTGCGGCTGAGTCGTTCGGTGATAGCCAGTCTTCGACACCCGGCAAATATCCAACTTCAGCTCATGAGGAGGTCGGTCTGCGCAGTTATAGTGAGGATGTGGCTTGTAATTTGGCAATGCTGGGAAGGACGGAATCCCCTGGGCGATCGCTTTCCTGAGCTCTTCGATGAGTAGGTAATGTAGGTGATGATTCAGACGTGTCAGCATCAGACTTGCACAATCATTTTGACAGGCCTCGTAATTCTTGTTGGTTGCCAGAACGCAAAGAAGTTCTTCAAACCCAGATAGTGCCCCAGGAAATTCAATCAAAAATTGGAAGGATCGACATGCGAGCGAGTGGTAGCCGTTCATTTCAGCGTACACGAAAGCGAGGCAGAGCCGAGGGACTTCTGAGGAAGCCATTTCGATATCTTGTATGGCACCGCCACTGCTCGTAGACCGTATTACACCGCAGAAGGATGCTGATCTTGGATCGTCATGATTTGGAAACCCCGACATGGCCTCGTTCTCCCATCGCGCACTATGCCAAGGCTCGCCTTGTGAGTGATGAAGGGGCTTATTGGCCAATCGACCGAGAAGCTTCCAAATCTCCTTCTCCTTCTTGTTGATGTATTTGGTATGCTTGAACCAGTTGTTCGAAGCATACTCGAGAAAGGGGTACTCTGCGGTCCCTTGGGCTTTACTACTGACTGGACCCGGAGAACTGAGGGAAAACTCGCGCTGTGTTGGTGTCTTTTGTGGGTTTGACGTCTTGACAAATTGGCGAGCGAGGCGACCAACGCGTACCCCAACGCCACCTTGGATGGCGGACTGCATCGTCTGTTCAGCTATTCCACTTGGGTCTATCTTTATAGCGGTTGGAGTCAAAGGTTCCCTTTTCCTTTCTGCTAGCGTCGTTTGCAAGTTGTCAAGATTGATGTACGTAATGCAGACTTCGCCCGCAAGCCTATCGCACTGGCTAGGGTCGATGTGAAGCGCCGCATGTTCACCCGAATCAGACGCCAAAAGATACTCTTGGATGGAATGATGGCTGAACCGAACTGTGTTATCTGTTTCCTCAACATAAAGCAAGTTCTCGCACCAAGCAGGTAATCGTTCTATTCCGCTGATGAGATCCTCCGGCCGCAGAGTGTGTTGACCATTCTTGATAGACAGTGCTTCGCGGAGTTGTAACAAGGTCAATGGTTGTGATGTCGCTTTTGTCCACATGAAGGCCTTTTTGGCGATGTCTTGATTGCGCTTTTGGACAATGCGGCTGAGGGCACGGTCAAACGTCGCAGGGAGGTCGCCTGGGATAACTTGGAGTGCTTGCCGAATCTCGTTGTCATTCTTTCCAGAGCATATATCTTCAATAGCAAAAAAGGCCCATAAGAACCTAACCGAAAGGTAATATCGTTAGCTTTGTAAGATTTGAGTTGCCAGAAAGTTACTCACATTCCTTGCTCCTTAGAAGCAATTGTTCTCAGAATCTCATTCAACAGCCTCGGGTCACTGATAACCAGTTCGCCAGTTGATAGCTTGTCAAAAATGATGTCGTCAACATATGAACTAATGTCTGCACTAGTACTCTGTTGGCCTGTGACCAGTCGCTGAGATGCAGGGAAAGTGCGTCTGATTGCGTTAGTGCATGTCTCTCGAGAGGAGAAGAGAACGCTTATGTTGCTCGTTGTATCATTCTCGGAAACGATCCCTCGGAAGAATTTTAGCAAGTTTGATTGTTGATCAGCGCTGCACTCATCCAAGCCATCTATGACTATGAACCAGTGTTTGATGGTCTTGGCCGCAGACAGATAGAGATCTGACAGAAGGTTGGCAGGGAACAAAGCCAACTTAGCTTGAGAAAGATATTCGTCAAGCTCAGAGGCGACCTTTTGGCCAAGACTGTCCATATCAATGGCTGATAATAACTGTTGAACACAGGAACGTATGATTGTCTCTGCGTTCACGCTAAGCGGATCATCAAACTGGGCAAAGAAGAACGACACGAATTGTTGAGGCGGCCGGATCTGCGAGAGCCTCTCAACAATCGAGGACCTATAGTTGACGATGTTAAGTGGCCTGTAATTGAGTACGTGGAGTATGACTACTCACGACAAGACTGTTTTGCCAGACCCAACTTGAGACCGTAGTCAGCTCCAGTCATACATTCTCTTGTGTAGAAGACGACTCACTTTTGCCAGTGACGTGAAGAACGCGAGGCCCATCGATTTCGACCCATTTTTGGAATTCCGGAGTGTCGAAAACCCACTTGGCCGTACCTATATGGCGCTTGTTTCGTTTGCTGTTGAAGGCCGAAATGAAGTTGAATGAGGATAAGTCCTCAAGGAGGCGACGCCGTTTTTGTTCTACGACTGCGAATTAGTTTGGTTGTGGGCAGAGATCATTCATGCCAAACCTAAAGCTTCTCGTCTTCGCTGTGCTTGGAAGACTTCCATTTCGGCAGCCCAAGCCATGAAGCGTTTTCGATGGTTAGTTGCCTCTTGTCGCTCTGTCGTCTGTAATTGCTGTTCCTCGCGGTCGCACTGAGCCTTGACTAATTGGATGTCCTTTTGAACCTCTTCTGCTTTCGCTCTGATGTCTTCCACATAGTTTCGAAGTTCAGACTGAAAGGATTGAGTGATTGCCTTCAGAAGCTGACTTTTTACTATAAAAAGAATTAGTGGATCGCTTCGCTGGCTCCTTCATCATACTTACAGGGACGTCGAATCGCCAAGACGATTTGCTGGCAGCAAGTTACGACTGAAGTGTGAAACTCGCAAACGGATCTCCTCAGGCGCGAAGAATCATTGAAAATGACTTGATACTCGGCGAATCGCGTGCAGAGTGAACCAAATCCATGCAGGAGCTCTACAAATGATTGGAAGTAGGATGCGAAATTGGCAAGAAACTGTCACGAGAATTGTCAGTCAGCTGTACGTAGACGCAGCATCATTCCTACCATAAATGTAAGTCTGATGGAACCCCATATTAGTGCTGCGATATCAGGATTCGATTGGATGTAGGTGTCGACTATTGGCGTGAATTGCTCAATTGTCTGCAAAAACGAAGCCAGTCTCGAGGCGACACTCTTCCCTCGCCTGTTCTTGTCAAGAAGATCCAACTCGGCTGTGAAAGTGATGATGCTTTGCGAGTCATGCGACATGGCTTTGAGCTGCTGAAGCCTCTTGCGGTCGTCGTCGGTTAAAATGGCTTGAAACCCCGCGATCGTTGTCTCTAGCTCCCTGACAGGTGCGGCTGAAACATCATGGCCAGCGCGAGGCCGAGAAGTGGCGATAATTTGCGACTCTGCGGGCCGAGAAAGCTCCATGGTTTCAATATCGAGAGCGTAGCATCTGATGTTCTGTTGATGCAGAGGAAAACTGAGGAAGTAGGATGTCGCCCTTCAGAGCCTGATCAGAGGCCTCACGTGGAAGCTGCGGCAGCCACCAACGTCGCGCTTACATCCGGAACATGATTGGGTAGACTACATCAAAAGGAAGGCGTTATTCGACACTCAGCCACCACCAGATTTCTGCCTCAGCTGAAGCCTCCACGGGGCGGACGAAGACTTCTGACATTGAATAAAGGTGCTAAAATATTTGGTCTCAAATTCCCTAGGTCTATACTAAATTATGATAAGTTT
>JABSSZ010000093.1:0-10368 GCA_013755755.1 Fusarium sp. NRRL 25184 | reverse complement strand
CAGACGGACACAGGCAGGGCGTCACGTACCCAAGGCATGTGAAAGGGCACATTACAGTGTTCCCGAACAACGTTCAGGAGCTCGTAAAGAATGTTCTCCCCCATCCGCTGTTAAAGGTGCTGGATGATATCCATGTGTCGTGGCAGGGCCAGGGAAAAACCGGCGCCAAGCGATCTGCTGGCGTTATTATCAGTGCGGCGGAGAGTCGTCGAGAAAACGCTGCTGTGGCTGAAGAGGTATTACCATTTATATGACGACATCAGTATTGACATAGCTGAAATGAATAGCTGGGATACACCAGCACACGGCGTGCCGTCCCAAGTCTTTGAGCGATTGGAGCGGAACGAGCCATCGGCGAGGGAGAAGACGCAGACGGCACATATCGTTCCGCCAACAGCGCGTGGCATTGACGACCACGATCCGATCGACATTCAGGAGATAGTTGGGCGCTGTTAGAGGAACAGAACGCACCTGGTGTGGCCACCGGTTACGATTGCGTCAATAGGGACGATGTGTGCGGGGCTGATGACAAGGGCGAGCGCCTTTACGAGACCGGATCATCGGGTATATTCGACTTGGATGGCTGGCCCGACATAACTGACGCTGGAAAACTGCGACATCTTCTCGAGTCCATGGGCGAGGCCGCGGTCGAGGACCAGAGGCGCAGAAATGCGTGCAGAGCGTCGGCCAAGGTGTGGTATGACCGAGTTGCCGAGCCCTGCCTTGCTATTTCTCGCGGCGAGGATTTTGCTGATCATTTCGATACGTGGTACCTGGCAAGAGCGTTCCCCAGTTTGCTCCCCAGAGGCATGGGCGGACCCCGACAGGTCGAAGAATGGGTCGTTGCTGAGAGAGAGGCTGCTCTCCAAATTTGCGAGGCAGAGTTCGCTGCGTGACGGCTGGTTTCATCGCGGAACATGACCCTAGAAGCTGTTGAACAGGCACTGGGTGCCACGTACAAGCAGGGATACTTTAAAATTACAGCCGAAATGGTAAAACCTCCAAGGGGCAGAACTTGAACATAAGACAAGATGAATATACCAATCTGGATCAATGGACCAAATACACGTAATGTCTGACAGAAGCATGGGCAAAGTTAGTGCAGCGACACGGTGGGGGATTTGCGTCGCATCTCGTCTTCCTCTTTCTCGTCTTCAATATAAGGGTGCGGTCGAGGAACCGCCGAGTGAGTATGGCAAGCATTCGAAAAAGCGATTTTCCACAAGTAGAGCACACAATCAAGGAATTGACAGCCGCAAGGCTCGAAAAGGCGAGTATCGAGCTGCAGTCCTCCGGTAAGACTGCAGATCCGGCTGTAAACTAGCTGCTGAGGAGCCTGTCGTTATATGGCTATCGTCAACCAATGTCAAGGGAAAGTCGATTGACCATGCGGCGGAAGATCAAGTCCCCTGATAGTTCGTTACAGCATTCCTGCGATCTGGTTCATGCTCAACCCGAACGATATCACTAACCCGATCAAGCTGAAGCTGACAGCGTGCCGTACCCGCGAAACCGAGGAAGCCGAAAAGTTTCTAGGTCTTGATCAAGCGTACAAGAGGGCCCGACTCGCCATATCAGATTCTGTTGATTTGGCCATCTTCTTCCACCGGGAAGTGTCCATGTGTTTTGAACACTACGTGAACGTTGAGGAGGAGTCGGTGATTGTCCTCGTCAGCCAGTACAACGTGGTGGCAGAGACGAACGAGAGGGGTGCTCTCCACCTTCATGGCCTCCTATGGCTCCAGGGAAACATGCATCTAAGTACCCTTTCGAGGGACATTCAGGGAGAGGAGCACGTCGCATACCGGAAACGAGTGATCGATTACGTGGACAGCATATTCTCGGAGGTTCGTCGTTCACCAAGTCGAGGCATAGAACCGAGAACAACTGACACGTCCAGCAGGATCTTGACGAAGGAGCACCGGCTGTCATGCGAGCGAAGACGTCGGTAACGGCAGGGATTTCTAGGCTGATAGGCAATACGCGTCAATTCGCCGCATCTTTCGGGGAGGAGGCAAACTTCTGTGCCGGCGCTGTACAAGTCCACACGCATAGTCCAACGTGCGTCAAGTATGTCATTGGCAGACAACAGAACGAAATCCTTACCGGTTTGGCGCACCTTGGCAAGTGGTAGAGAAGACATGTTTCACGAAGGACGGACTTCTGCGCATCCGACGCGGTCACGGGCTAGTGAATCGATGAAACAAAGCGACGGCTATGGGGTTGCGACACAACTACGACATCTCTTTCATCGTGACGAAATGCAAGGGCTTGTCGCTGATATATTACGTGACAAATTATGCGACCAAGGTTGAGGACACGGTGTGGAAGAGGATCGTGGCAGCCAAAGAGCTGATCTGGCTCCCGAGTGACGGCAAGGCCAGAAGTCAGCTGAATGACACACGAAACTCGACTGGAAACGCGGAGAGACAAAATGAAACTTGGCAGCTCCTGTTGTGCGTCGCCAATCGAATTTGCACGGAACGAGCTTTGTCGCAGGCCGAGGTGGTGGCCTATTGCCAGGGCTGTGGCAAGGAATTCACGAACAGCAGTGCCTGGACGTTCCTGAACGTGTGCACCATGTATTGGCATGTCTTCTGGTGATGGCACCTCTTGAGACTCGCTGCTGGTAGGGTTGACGGATACGAGCAGGCTGGAGAGACGGTCATGCTGGGCAAGGCGGGACAGAGGATCTCATTGTTACAAGCGTATCTGCAACTCGGCAGGCTTTGGAGGGTCTCGCTCTATACGACTACATATCGGTCGTCAAGCTGAAGTGGAAGGGGCAGGGTATCGCCTCTGGTGAAGTGGAAGTAGACAGGTCCTGGCCATCATCCAAATCATGGATCAGACGCTGCGGCGACCGAAGCAACAGGCTATCGTGTGGCCGCGACGCAGAGCCCTACTGACTCACGCAACCTGCGTCAGAGCAGCAGTACAACACATTCCGCTCTTTGTCCATAGGGCATGTTCCTGTGCGAGGCATCTGATGACATCAACAACATCTGGAAAAGACACAAGGCGTGTCCTCCCAGGCGCATTGCATAGCTAGCAGATAATATACAACTGCTGCGGCGATCCGCCGAGGATGGGGCGTTGGATGCCCGGCAGTGGGGGGTCCTGTCAGGTAAAAGCGATCCGATTGCTGATGTGACCGGATCGCACAGCACCGACAGGAATGGATCGCACAACGCAGCAGTGTATTGGCCGGATGGCATCGGTACAGCGACCCGCCTGATCGATGTATTGAGGAATGCGATAACACGAACGGTGATAACGGCCGCGTCGAAAGAGATCTCCGCAATGGTCCAGCAAATGTACCAGTTCCAGGAGACCGCATTGGCGTCCGAGCAGGACCTGAATGCCGCGATCATCCTGAACGATGGCCTTAGCCCTCCTCAAAGGACCGTCTCGAGTACGGGAACGCCAAGGCAAGAGCAACTAAGGGCTATCAAGTCGCAGCAAATCAGCCTCTCCCGCGAGCGGGAAAAGGCTTTTCAGGGGATGCAGAGTTGGCTAGGCGCTACGATACCCATCGACAGAGCCACAGCACGCGGAGGGTCCGAAGACTTAGAGCAACAGAACGGCCAGGCCGCGACTGCCGACTGGATGGAGGACACGAATCCATCAACAAGCATCATGTTCGGCCTGTTCACATCGTTTTGTGAGGTCAGGAGACAAGTGGTCAAATCCCTGACGCTCAACAGAAGACAGAGCATAGCCTTCTGGCTGATCTGCCGCCAACTTGACCAGGTGCGTCGAGATGAGTATTGCACCGCACAGCTATGCTTATTCATCGGAGGCAATGGAGGTACCGGCAAATCGCGGGTCATCGCCGCCATCGCCGAGCTGTTCGCCGTAGGTCACAGTCGCATCGCTTGCTCGTGACTGCAACGGCGGCAAACATTAATCGAATCACCATCTTCTCAGCTTGCAATTTCTCCAGAGACACGAGTACGAGAACAGGCCGCGCCATCTAGCTCGGCAGGCCTTCGTATCGACGGGCAGGCCAAGATGGACTGGCAAGAGAAATATGCACTGATCATAGATGAGGTCGGCATGTTGGGTGCGAGGATGCTATACGCCGTCAATGCGCAGCTGCGGAGGCTTCGAGAGTCGACTGAAGATTTCGGCGATATCCCAGTAATTATATTTTGCGGGGACTTCCACCAGTTTCGTCCAGTACAAGACTGGTCAATACTGCTCCCAAGCTCAAGCTTCCCACGCGGGTAACGCCATGGCTTCGGTCTCGAGCAGCAAAGACAACACGACGTCGCCTACGTCCTGTGGAGGAAGTTCACCGTGGTGGTGCTCAAGGAAAAAGTTCGTGCCGCGCAAGATCCACGACTACGCAGACTCATAACGCGTGTTCAGCAGGGAGCCCAGGATCAGTCGGATGTCGAGTTTCTGAACAGCAACTGCTATCACGAGGAGAGACGCATTCCACGGAAGTCGGGTATCGCAGTGGTGACGCCACTCAACAGGAACCGATGGAACCTGAATGTAGAGGCAACACTCGCGTTCCAGAGGCAGCGACATGCCCCTCTCCACATCTTCGTTTCCGAGCATAAGTGGAAAGACGGTAAGCCGACGGAGGAAGAAGCGGTCATGATGTTAGGCCAAGGCGATGATAGCGCTATATCGGTGCCTGCTGTGTGCATGTTTGTCCCTGACATGCCGGTGGTCGTGAACTAGGATATGCATCAAGGACTAAGACGTGTCAACGGCGCTAGATATGAGGCAGTGGGGGTTGTTCTCGACAAGGCCTTCCGGGCCTTGGGATTAATGCTGATACGGTCCTCCACTTCGGGCCGCCCGCGGGGCTCCTGCTAGCGTCAGAGACGACGAGCGACCTCCACTTTGTCGGAATGCCTGCAGGTATCATACTCTTGACGCCTGTAAGTGTCAAAATCGAGTGCGTAAGAAAGTAACCATGCCAGCAACATGACGTTTCTCGCAAGGGCTTGCCGTGTGCCCCGGCGTTCGCATGTACGGACTACAAGGTACAGGCGAGAAGTTAGACAGGGTCGCACTAGAGCTCCGGGGGGACAAGAACCACGAACATTGACGGCCTGCTGGTTCCAAGCCAGTGTGACACATACAGTCTGTACATTCAGCTGTCGAGGTGCAGATCACTTGACGGCATCATGCTACTCTCCGAGGCGCGAGACAGGGACTTCGTGGGAAACGTGGTACCAGTGGAGATGGCACAAGCTGAGCTGAGATTGGAGGAGATGAGCGAACAGACAGTGAGGCAAGCAGAGTCGATGATTTGGTCGGAAGCCAACACCGGGGACTGGTGCAGGGCAGATGTTGCAGAGGAACGTTGAGGAATTTTGAGACGGCACGAACTGCGCGAGTGGGGTTCGACAGGCGATGACACGTTCAAATTCACGTGAATTTTTGAGTGGGGATCTGGCCTGGCTCCGCTTTTTCGTCCGTCCTCTTGACGCCTTTCGTTCCTCAAGGCATCTGGTATTGGAATGTGGGGGTCAGTTAATTTTAGCAGTAAGGTAGCCGGAGCGAGTCGCCAGGTGTCGCACTGAGCGTGCTTAAAGGGTTAGAGTGAATATGATGAGCAGCAGCAAATGTGTTGATTGATGTCTTAAGTTATCTCTTGTGCGGGGTATTCCATCCCGCACAGTTACTTAAAGCATATAGCTAGATTACTAATGCCTACCCTGCGACACCAGGTCAATTGCAACAGGCCAGTACATTGGCTTCTACAACCAAGTTGACACGAGCCGATAAAGGAAAGGACTCTATTTTTTCTATCCATTCCACTTTGTCCAGAGCTATGAGGCTTTTACTGTGACTGTACAAGCAACAATCAAGGGCTGGCGATTGTGATTACAGCAAGAGCTGGCATTTTCCGTTTCTGATGGAAGATTGGCCTCAAATGGCATTTCTCGTTCTCGCTGTAGCATTGATTGAACTGTCAAATCGCATATCACCAATTAATTTTGTCTTGAACCCCATCTACATACAGCATGAAGCTGGGTGTGGTAACAATTTAACTGAGTGCAATGCCATTCAAGTTCCTGAAAAATTGCCGTGATGAACAGCCGACCCCGCACCAAGGTCCTCTGTTTGCGCGGATAGACGAGGGCTTACCCAATATGTTTGGAAGTTGTATTGCTGTTGTTCCATCGATATCGTCAAGAAGAGCCTGAATTCCTGAACTTTTCACTGCCTTTCGAATGCCGTGGTCCATGTTGATTGACTGGAAATTTGACTGGTTCAATGGGGCCTGCTGGAGGTCGGTTCTTCTTAGATTCCATCGCATGATGCGGTGCTTCATCGGTGATAGGTGGTGCAGAAAAGTTGAGGGAAGCTCTACAGACGCTGGTCGATCGAGGCGCGTGTTGGACAGTCGCTGGTGTTGCTATGATGGTTGGCAGGTCCGTCGTGGTTCTCATAAGCCATGGCGGTGTTTCACATTGCACCATATGGTGACCCTTGGATGGAGAGAAACAAAGCGCGATATTGCAGCGATTGTGGTTGATTGTTAGGATTAGCCTAGTCTGAAGCGGGTGATTTGTTGTCCCCCTAACGGGTGGTCGGCGATCCCGAGGTGGGTATGGGACAGGGAATGAAGCAGTCAACTGGTGGAGACTTCCAATCGCTCGACAGGAGAATACTTACTTAGTCGCATGTCCTCAGGCCCTGGAATGGGAAGAAGTAGGCGGTGTTTTGATTGCGCATAGGTCCAGTACCAAGTTCATCTTTAGCGCGTCACCATGTATCAATGGAGGCAAGTTTCGATGTTTGCTCACAAAGTATCCCGTTGCCGCTCTTATAACCTACTCGTCGAACGGCAACCATCTACTAAATTTGTCGACCTTGTTATTTGGACATCCCGTGACAAATTTCTGATGCACTCGCCGACTCCACACCTCAGCCCCGTTTTTAGGCAGTGGCGAAAACGCTTAAACGACAAGAAAGGGAGCCATATTACTATGAGAGGTCAAGCCAGCCTAAATCAAGCTTTCTCAGCAAGTTAATCTGTCAAAGATCTGGTGCGTGTTATTGAACGTTCCAAATGGAGTCACAAATCAGTAGTTATCGGCCTGCTAGCGTCTTCAAACAGGGGCATGGTCTACTGACATAATGAAGATTATGGGGTAGCAAAAGTAAATACAACTTCTGGATATTAATGCTACTACAGTCAGAATGGAAATACGCATGTGGATACACATCCTACATACCTTCCGCTTTGTGCTGACTGTCGAACCTCCTTTCACT
Source organism: Fusarium sp. NRRL 25184 (assembly GCA_013755755.1). NCBI lineage: Eukaryota > Fungi > Ascomycota > Sordariomycetes > Hypocreales > Nectriaceae > Fusarium > Fusarium sp. NRRL 25184. The sequence goes on along the minus strand of JABSSZ010000093.1, from coordinate 3,123 downwards.
CGATTCAAGCCACACGGAGCTGTATGGTTTACTTGGCAGTTCCTAGCTAGCCTGGCTCGAATTAGTATCAGACAATGTGCAAAAAAAACATGGAGAGGCGGCCTACATTTCCATGTAAATGCTACAGGAATATGATGCAGAGGAGGAATATGCAGGGGTTTTGTTGACATGTTCATGCAGGTGATCCTTTACAGGTTTGTTGGCGCTAGCAAACATCGCGAAGTAACGACATTTTATCTGCTCCGCTGAATTGTTTGCCTGTATTGTGAGAGTTCTCGTTTGTTCTGTTAAATACCTTACGTATCTTGGTCATATCCCTCTCAAGTTGCGACTGTGCATCTAGAGTCCTTTACAAGAATCAGGTCCAACATCCATCCTGCTTCTACTACCATCTGACGAAGAATCATGCCTGTGCAACTCCTACCAGCATCCGCTGCTGCATTTGCCCCTCGAGCTTCGTCCGTTGATGTTGCCTTGGGTTCAAAGGTTGAACCGTGGCTCACACAAACTCTGAAGCGTATTAATAGGGTCAAACGCCCTCTTAACTCCGTACTGCAGCACCAGCGATGTCTCACCGAAACTCTTTCGTCGCCGAATGCCATCTGGACCTTGACATCGCTTATGCTACCCAAGACACCCGAGTCTGGCTTTAAGCGGGATGCCAGGAACCCTCTATTCGAGGCCATCATGAACTATGTGCTCGTCCATGTTGAGGCTTACATTGTTCATGTCGACATGGTTCTGCGAAATGAGGTCTCCTACAAGCTCACAAAGGATACCATCGATGCGCTCGTTGAGTACCACAAGGAGATTCACTGTGTCGATGCAAAGGCCAGCACATACGGCTGGACAGGCAAGGAGCAGCAGTGTAAGAGGCTTCACGAAGACTTTGTCCAGGGCATCAATAAGTTTGTTTTTTGCACCCACGTCTCTGCCCTTGAGGGGCTTGAGGAGGGGGGTACCGGCGAACTCCTCTGCGGCAAGAGTGAGGAGGTCAAGAACTGCATCAGTGCTCTTATAAAGCCTCTGCTACCTCCTTCTACCCCCTGTGTCGTTGAAGTTGTCCGACAACCTACCCTGCTATCTAGCTCTCTTGTCAACAATATATGGTCGCAACATGGTCTTTGCGGCAACCTTGTTGCTGTTGACTCATGGAGTGCGCTTCCCTCAAGCCCTAGTATCCCATCATGGGCCGACTCAAACACAAGTCCTATGACCGTGAGCGATGTGTCGCCTACTCCCGCGTTCACTCACTCTCTCTATGACTGGCCCGGGTGCTCAACTCAAGTACCAATCCCTATCCCCGCGCTGCCCCTCCCTATCATGCTCGCTCCGGCCCATTGCGATGTTAGTGTGGGTATGGAACACATGGGCGGTATGGGTAGCTTTGGCTGTTGTCCATATGAGTATGCAGCCACATGTGATGACCAGAGATGAGAGACTTAGAGTACGCCACCACGAGGCGAGAATTCTGGCACGTAACCTTTAGCAGGTCCCTTAGCTAATCTCTGCATGGTTAATATGTGATTAGGATTTTCCGTCAGTAACGCGTTAGGATCAACTACGGGGTCGGATTATGATTACATGTGATCAACTGTGGCTGTTATCATTCTCCTTAGCGAACCTAGTGGGTTCAGAATTGTTTACCATAGACAGAATCTTCTCTTGAATGTCACGGCGGCACGTTTCTGTCAAGATAGAGTGACAAGTCTAATAATGTATAACATATCGACAGAACCATCGTTGGCCAATCTGGTACTGTGCCTCTCCGTGAGGGATATGATATGTTACCAGTTGACTGTCCATTCCAAAGAGCAAACAAGACCATATGGAGGATACGCTTTCACCTCCTCACTTTCAACTGCGTGAAGTGGAAAGAAGAAGTCCGTCACACCTGAAATGCAAGATCACAACTATGTTTTATCTCGATAATCCTATCTCCATTCAAGTTGCTAGCCTAGGAGAAACCCAGGGAGTAACGTAACGCAACCCCACCTCCCCTCCCCCCCAAAGCTCTGCATCCGTACCTTCATACTCGCTAATGTCCTTGACGGGCCTGGCGCCTAAACTAGCAGTGAGACCAGCTTTGAAGAGTCTACCATCAGTAGTTTCCTCGGCCATCTTGACGTCATCCCCAGCCGATGTCTACATATTGGCATTCTTCTGAGCCTCTTCCTGTCGCTTATCGACACCCTCGGCCTTGCCCTGAGCCTGTAGATGAATCGATAAGCGATCTCTCCGACTAGAGACAGGGTTGAGACGCCGGTTGAAGAATTCCATAACTTCGAGCTTGGTCAGAAGCTTAAATTGTGCGGCGTCGCGTTGGGCTGTCACCGGTTCGTGTCAGTGCCGGGTGGACTCCTTGTCCAAGTTCCTAGGTTTCTCTTACCGCCAAACAATCAGACTCCGTTTGGGACCCTTGAACTCTGTATCATTCATCTTCTCCAATGTGTCCGCATATCTCACGAGAAGGCCTCGCTACGAGAATCGAGAAACTTTGGTGCCATCTCACTCTGTATGAGGAAGCGGAAGCCATACGTCATCGAGAAAGTCCGGGGCATGCTGAAGACAATGTAGCCAAATGGCTCCTTAGTTCGGAGCTGATCAAAGGCTGGCCCACGTATCAGAGTCTTGGTTCGAATATCGCGATCCTCCCTGCTGCCAACATAAAATCAAGTCTTGACGCAGTGGTTGACGTTGGCAGGATCCTTGAAAGTCTTCCTTAAGACGTAGTTGGAGCCTTCGGTCAGGATAGGAGACCGCAGGATAGGCTACTGGGCCTTGGGCAAGACCCGGGGCTTCAATATGGACGCCACCATGTCAGTTGCTTTGAGAGCATCCTCCTTGTACATGTTGCCATGTACGTACACCTCAATGAACACCTGGCCAAGCATCTGCTTCTGGAACAACCTGATACCCTCCAAGTGACACTCGAAAGCTCCGCTGCCAGCTCCTCTACTATGAAGTCCCACTCCGGGCATTGAGCCAATTGGTGTAGTCACCAACCTGATGGTGGGACGACTGTAGCTGCCAGTTGTAACCTCGGGTTAGGCGCTGCTTTACAGTCTCAAAACGATATTTATTGATATCTAAGTCCCGCATTGTTGTGACGATTTGATCCAA
>JABSSZ010000092.1:0-29410 GCA_013755755.1 Fusarium sp. NRRL 25184 | reverse complement strand
GACATAGACAGGGGGTAGGGGGGGGCAGATCACTGGAGGTCTCCGGGAATCGCCGTGGGTTTGTTTCAGCATAAGCCATGCCGTGGTGTATTGGATGCCAGAGAAATACCAAACTGACGCCTCTTTTTGTTTCCGCTGATCGAGTCAAGATTTGGAGGGTGATTGACTGATGGATGGGTGAAAGTGCAGGGGAAAGATCCATATGGGGACATGGATATTATGGGATGAGAAGAACGGGGGTTGTCTTGAGAAGCGAGAATTGAATGTCAAATTGCTTTTTTTCTTCTTCTCCTTGCTCTACTGTCATTTATGCTACCTAAGGTACTTAGTATATAGCAGAAGAAACATTGATGTATACATAATGAAACAGCAACTGACTCGAAGATAATGCTCATCAGTTATCACCAGTAACAAAGGCCGTGCCCTCGTTTGCAGGTAGGAAGACGAGAAACAGAAATACTGAATGGATGGGTCAGTCAGCCTCTCCGTACTTTATTATTAACCGTGCCCTCACCTTTGAGCACTCTCAGCACAGACAGACGCTAGTCAACGATCTGAACGATGGACGGGAGCGGGTGAGCGGGTTGGCGCGCGGTAGCTTGGATGATATCTAGAGGAGAGAGGAGGTCTCGTCACAGTGACTTGACGACTGTCCTCTATCCATACACAAATCATGGTACACTGTACACTTTGTGTCTGGGATAGTATTGAGGTCCTCAACGCCGAAGCCCTTGTCCTTGCTTTTGTCGTATAATCATGCATACAATATCCTTCTCAGTTTAAACCAAGGTTATGCATCTGTTTCGCTATCCCTGAATACATACATACATACATACATACCTTAGGTACGATTGCCCGGCTCCCCAGCATTCAAGTTGCCCGATTGAGAGATGGATGCATGCAGACATGAATTGCATGGATCTGGGGACCTTGACCAACATTGACAGGGGCCTTGAATGGGCAATGCAACCCGATCTTCATTCGCCCTCGGTTAGGACTTTTATCAATCTTTCTCCTCCTGCGTAGTAGTAGTTGAGCTGTCGAGTCCTCGCTAAATACAAACTATATCAACTATCCGTATACTACCCAATATAGGGACGAGAAACGGGTCTTGTGAACTTGTCATATACCACTCTTGGTAATGGAATACCCACGCACGGTACGACAACGCATCTGCGACATCTGTCCACACCAAGCGACCTGCAGATACAACCATTGTGATAGGCAATGCTCCCATATCCATATCAGGATATTCCTGCCTGCTTACACACATCACTCGAACCGATGGTAATAATAGACTGCTTATTCCGTCAAGACCACAGCCTGCTTCTCGTACAACCCCAATCTGACCAAAGGGAACCGGGATATTCCATTATATTCTCGCAAACTTGGCCAGCTTGGATCACACTGAGATCCTCGCATTGTATAACCTACAACCCTGGTGAAACAGCATCAGCATACGATGCTCTGTGTCACCCCAGACTCACCCACTCACTGCCCAAGGTCAATGTCAGGTCAATATCAAACGGACAAATAAATATTATCTCGGGGATTTTTCATGCAACCAGAGACGCTAAGCCCACATAATCATTCATGTCAACCATAACCATACAGTTGGTTGATGAGAAATAACAATTGGGGATTACGGACCCGACCTCCATGTCTCGCACTGAACTGAGCTACTGTATGAAGTGCTTGACCGGTCTGAACTGGCCACTGACCAGTCAGAATACCTAGGAAATAATGAGGCCCTCTGTTGCATACCTTTACAGCTTACTCTCTGACTGTCTGTCATTGTCTCAAACCACGGACCCTCATGTCGTTCGTGATCTGAGCTGGGTTTAGCTCGATTTGACTCTAGTTGGCCGTTGCAGTAGTGAACGTCACCAGACCGGCTTCCAGATGCAATACAGTACATAACACACATGTATGCCTGACAACGGAATACTACGCCGCATTGCACCTTGAGAACGACTCACTTGCCTACTAAGCTGATACTGAAGCTCACCTCATTGGCATCGGCGCTGTCTCATCTTTTCGTGCCACCCACCAAAACCAAAAACCCCCATTCGACGCATCCCTCCAGTGCGGGATGTACACACGCAATCCCACGGACCTGGAACACAGCAAAGCAAAGTAATGCTTGACGTAGCACACAGAGACAGAAGGACGTATTACGTGACTCCCTGCTTCTTCTCACCTCGATGATACTCTAGAGTCGCAGGCGGATCTGACCGAGCAGGCATTTGGCTGCCAAGCCCGACCATGGGTGGCTAGTCTTTTCCTGTAGTAATTAGTTGTAGATGCAGATGCAGCTCAGGTTTTCTTGCCCAGGATATTTGTGTTCGTCACAGAATTCGAAAAACTCCGAGACCAGGGACGGCAATAAACAATGACTCGTACGTACGCCCAAGAGTCAAAGAGTCAAACTGTAAGTACTCACTGTATGGGTATTGGGTGTCGACTCAGTTGTGTTCTCACCGTGGCCATAAGCATGTCTTGCTCTTTTCCCTGCATGGTGGATGTCTCTCCTTCAAGGCTCCACTATACATGATCTATCACCAAAGCATCAAACACCAGCAAAACTGCGAAATTCACGCTGCCGCCCTATTGCTTCCATATTCATAGGCCGACATGTTGTCATAGTCACGTCTTCTATTTTCTTTTCAGCTACTGTAAGTAGCGCATATTTACCCAGCACTTTTACGTGCTGTCATTGCTTCTTCCAATTTATCATAGCTCCTCCAGTTACTCAACCATCTGTTGGCTGGCACACAAATTTGATACATCATAAAACATCCCGTGACTCGTTTTAGACGCGCCGCCTCATTGCTCGTCTCCCTTTACTCGGCCTCGAGAATTTCTCTTTGTTCGCGCGTTTATTAGCCTTGGCCCACAATCTTCTTTCTCTCCTCTCACCGGCTTCGTGGGCCCTCCCTTTTCTTTTTCTATCAGAAGTGATATATCATGTTTTGCCCACTTCCACTCGACGCCATTTTTCACCGGCAAATAAACCGAGCATGGCCTCCACTTGAAATACTTTTCAGACGTATTCCGTGGCTTGGGCCCTTGTGGTCTGGAGTCGGCAATGACACCATACTGAAGTATACCTACCTACGCTGTAAGTCACCGTGATATAATTACAGGTACTTCAAGGCGTAATCTTTTACGCCTCAAATGACCTGTTCATTTAACTGTCGGTCTCGTAATGTAGTAGGTCAGCATACCAAGAAAATTGAATATCCTATCCAACTGCCCCTATTCGTCACTCTGAGAAAAAGCAACGTTCAGCAGCTCATCTCATCCCGGCAAGTGGCTTGAAATCGGGAATATCGATTTTCTTAAACTTTCAATCAGCCATCGTCATGTTACACAACGAGGCCAACAATCCCTCCGACTCGAGGAAAACACGGCTTGTTCGGCTCTCCTTCGCCTGGCCTTTGATTGTTTGTCACTTCTTATATTATCCCTGTCTGCTCTTCTCGACATGAAGCTAAAAAGGCCTCTATTGTGGATCTGAGACTTACACTTGTACAGCCCGATGAATGTCAAGTCTCTTGCGGCTTGTGATATTGGCTAGGCAGCGATCGAGCTCGATAGCCAATCTCACATTGCCAAATTCTCCCCCAATCTCATAGACTCGGCGCCCCGAAACATCAGGAGGCATGTTGCTTGTCACGTCAAACTTCCACCTATAGCTTGCGGCTATGAGTTCATCCCGTGGGATCTGACACCAACCAACCACCAGCTTGTTTAAGAAGCGTTCTTTTCTCCATTGACCGCTACTTGGACCTCTGTTTCTGTTCTTGGCTCTACCTCTACATGCGAGTTCCCGTGCCTGTCATCATCTAACATGTCTCATTTCGTTGACTGTGAATTCATATACCCTCTGCTTTTAATCTCACCCTCTGTACGCACCGTCCCTTTCAGTGTCATAGCAAGCCTATCACATCCCTCTACAGCTTGTTCACAAGTCCTCGCGAAGACTTGAGCTGAACCATCTTCTCAAGAGCTTCGTCAATAGGAACCAGCTCACCCTTTGCCTGGGTGGCCTGGTCGTCTCGGTTACGGATGTTGAGGGTGCGTGAGCTGGCCTCCTCGGCACCGACAACTATACAATCTGGTTAGTCATTGGCCTTCAACAAGGCAGCTTTCATTCCAAACCCACCAAAGATAAAGTTGTACTGCTCCAGCTGACCGGTGCGGATCTTCTTCTGGAAAGTGTTGCTGCTCAGGTCCACATCGCTGTAGAGCCCCTTTGCGCGGAAGATCTGCTGGACCTCCTTGGCGTAGTCGTTGGCAGCAGGCATGACAGGAACAACCAAGACCTGTCGGGGGCTGAGCCAGAATGGCCACTTGCCGCCAAAGTGTTCGGTCAGAATACCAAACATTCGCTCAAAGCTGCCTAGAACGGCTCGGTGAATCATGACAGGTCGTGCGTATCCGGCGGGGAGATCCTCCTCGGGGTTGCTACCATCACTGACTCCGGTCTCGCCCTTGTTAGCGACATATCGAAGCTTGAATCGTCGAGGCAGGTTGAAGTCGAGCTGCATAGTACCGCATTGGTGCTCACGCTTCAGGGCATCGAACAGAGCAATATCGATCTTGGGTCCATAGAAAGCACCATCGCCGGGGTTAAACTCCCACTTAGCACCCGTTTTTTCGGAGAATGAGTTGAGAGCCTCTTCAAGCTTCTTCTCGGCGGAATCCCAGGTAGCGATGTCACCGACGTACTTCTCGGGTCGGGTGGACAGCTTAAGCTTGAATGTGAAACCGAAGATACCGTAAACACTGCTCAAAAAGTCGAAAGCAGATTCAATTTCCTCTCGGATCTAAAGTACGTCAGCAGAAGCATGGGGCAGTTAGTAGAAGTCATCATACCTGATCCACGGTACAGAAGATGTGAGCATCGTCCTGTTGGAAACGACGGACTCGAGTAAGGCCAGAAAGAGCTCCGGAGAACTCGTTTCGGTGCAAAACACCAAAATCGGCCATCCTCCAGGGGAGATCCTTATAAGTTACATCAGAGTGGGCAAAGATCTTGCAGTGTCCAGGGCAGTTCATGGGCTTCAAACCAAACTTCTCCTTCTCAACCTCAAAAGTGAACATGTTCTCCTCGTAGTGGCCCCAGTGACCTGATGTCTTCCACAAATCCGCTTTGTACATGTTTGGAGACATAACTTCGTCAAATTCACGTTTTTGGTACTCGCCTTTGATGAGCTCCATCAAGGCATTGTAGATGCGCACACCGTGTGGTAGGAAGAAAGCAGACCCGGGAGAAGCCTCGTCGAAGAAGAAGAGCTTTTGATCTGTGCCGATCTTTCGGTGATTCCGCTTGGCAGCCTCAGCCAGGAAGTGCTTATACTCTTCAAGAGCCTTCTTGTCGGGGAATGAGATACCAGCAATACGCTGGACAGACTCGTTGTTGCTGTCACCAAGCCAGTAGGCAGCGGAATTCTATTGAATATCAGCTCAAGTCCGTCGCGTCAAGATTGGGAGCCGTATATATCATATTGACATACCCTGAGAACAGAAAAGGCCTTGATGTTACCAGTGGTGGGGACGTGAGGTCCTCGGCACAGATCGATCAGGGGACCGCATCGGTATACAGTACTCTTGGTGCCGTCGGGAACACGCTGTTGAATGAAATACTCCTTGTACTTGCTGTACTTAAACATCTCAAGGAGTTCGTCCTTGGTCATTTCCAGACGCTCGAAAGGCTGCTTCTGTTTGACGATGTTGTTGGAGAGCTGCTCAAGGGCCTTCTTATCCTCATCAGTGACGACTTGCCTAGGGCTATGTCAGTAAAGTCTTCAGCAAATTAGTCGAAGCCTTCTACGCACTCTCCCATGTTGGCCATATCATAGTAGAATCCAGGGGGGTCCTCAGTAGGGGGACCGTTGCACAGATAACAACCAAAGCGTTTCTCGGCGGCCTCTCCGAGAATATGGGCAGATGAGTGCCAGAAGACCTTCTTGCCTTCGGTGTGTTCAAAGTCAAGGAGCTCGAGCTTGCAGCTCTTCTCGAGCGGCCGGGTCAGATCCCACAACTCACCATCAACTCTGGAGATGACAGTGCGCTCGAAAAGAGACTTGGAGATGCCCTTGGCGATAGCGCCAGGGGTGGTCTCCCAAGAAGTTCCCTTCTCCTCTTTGCCATTGGGAAGCGAGATGGTAATTTCCTCGCGGGGTTTGGCTATGGTTCTTGTCAGTCGATTCGGGTGGAGGGACGGAAGCGTGGGGAGGATTGGATCACTCACCGGCGATTTCGGCGTCTTGTCGGGCCTTGATCTTGTCGAAGAGATCGAGTCGGTGCTGGATGAACTCGGGAGTCTCAGGGAGCTATCATACACAGTCAGCACATTCCATAACAGTGTCATGATGCCCTGCAATGGATCGTCATGTACACCGTGGTCAAGAAAGGGACACCAACTTCGAGGCCAGTAGACTTTCCACCCTTGGCAGATTTATCCTTGGGCTGCTTCTCCTTGGGCTGCTTAGCAGGGCGAGAAGGCAAGCTCTTTTCAGACGCGCCCTCGGCCGCCTTGGCAGCATCAGCTTGATCGGACGACATGTTGAGAACTCTCGCGCGGATGTTGAAGATTTGGTGGGAGGAAGTTGGGTACTTGAAGGTGGTCTTGTCTTGTCGATGGCGGGGCACAAGGGGCATTAAACACGAAGGTGGGGTTAGAATTGAGTCACTGCGAATTTGGCAGGGGCACGGGAATAGTACCGTTTGGTTGGGCACTTTAGTATCAAGAGGTGTAAACTTAGAAACTTGCCTCAATATCAAATAGAGATGCCATTGATGTATCAACTATCCTATCTAAGTTCAAAATGGTTATTTACTGTATTTTGGCATGCCCCAATAAATCTGGTTCCTCTTAAACAATAGTCACATGCCGAAAAGCGAAAACCAGTCTCCTCGTCCCCTTCAGCTCACTCACACGACAGTCAGACAATACAGCCAGACCGAACAATATATACCACGCAATGAAACTCATGATAACCAATGCAGAATGACTCAATCTAATATCGAAATCGCATGTTTCGACTCACTCATAATAATCATCTTGTCCTAGGTGAATCAGGGGTATCAAGCTATTTTCCAGCCTAGCTATCCGTAACGCCATGCCATCCCGTTTGCATGTCATAAATCATGCCAAAACTGCATCCGCAAATAAGAACGAAACAGACAGTATTCAAAGTCCATAGCGTGTGACACACTCTTCCTTATGCGCCTCCAAACAATCCAGTGCGCAGACTCTTGTTCCGCACTTCATACACCTCACACGTCCCCAATACCCGCAGACCTCACAGAACGATCTAACGGGATACTTGTTGTCTCGATGGCCCGTCACTTCGCCATAGTTCAAGGGAGGGTGGGAAAGGAGCCTGCGCAACTCCTCATCAGATGGCTTGTCGGGAACACGCGACATAAGTAACGGATCGTTGTCGCCAGGGTGGCTCGGTGGTGAAGGCCTCGATGATTCGGGAAGAACAGGCGGAGCATCGGCATCGGCCACCGCTATGTCTTCCTCTTGCGGTGGCCTGGAGGATGAGGGAGTATCTCTTCGACTATTCGATGGCCGTTTGTTATTTGCGCCAGAGGCAGTGGACCGAGAATTCGTAGGGTTGGCCTCTGCAAGTGCCTGCATCGCGAGGAAATCGTCTAAGTGGTTCCCGAATGTCTTCTGCGATTGTAAAATCTTACGAACATTAGGTGTATGTTTTCCTTGCGCTGCCAGAAGTCAATCTCTCGTTTTTCACGTAATGCTAAGGTCTCGCGCATACTTCTTCCGCTCTTGACTGGCAACGGTATTGTGTTATCTTTTCCACCATCTTTATCTAAAGCCTCGGCTTCTTTTCGAATTTTATTATCTTGTCGAGCCGTCAAATCGCTATATGTAAGACCAGGAACATTCCTGGCGCGCTTCCTGTTGGTAGGCACTGTCGGGCGACTGATTGTATTGTCGGGGACATAAGCCCAGCCCGGTGCCGAGGTTGTCTTTGCGCTGGCAAGCTCGATGACCCCGAAATTGTTCATTGTTGTTTATAATTAAGGATCATGAGAAGAAGAATAATATGACGAAGGGAGAGTATCGAGGACTTCCAGAAAGAAAATCCACACTAAACCGCTGAAGTCGTGACATAGCCAATCACGAGCCAGAAAGCCTGAACAGCACACTCCAATTCCCGCCGAGCTCAGAATATTCCGAACACCCGGCTCCGATAGTAGCTCTGTCGTAACTGTACCTCTGACGTCCATCGCCATCGATACCTATTGCTTTCACGAGATAAACACCGCACAATCCGACGTCCGCCACCGAAATAGCAGCGATGTCCTTCGCCTCAAGAGTCCTGTCCTCCAGCAGCCGCGCGCTGGCTACGCGATCCTTCAGCACCTCTGCCCGACGGATGGCCGATTCGCCTCTTCCTGCCAGGAAACCTCTGGGAGCTTTCCGTGGAGGGTTAGTGATGATAGAAACAGCTTTTTGACGGGAACAATGTTGTTGACTTTGTTGTCAGTCTTTTCGGCTTCCTTCTCGGTAGTTTCCTCGCCGGCAGCGCCGCCTACAGCTATCTCCTCAAGGAGTACAAGATCGCCAACGACCTGTTGACCGAGGATATTTATGTGCGTAACGAATGAGATGAGGCAATTGATAAGTGACAGCCTCATCTAACGTTCCCCCAATTTCAATCACTTGACCAGGTGCTAACATTGTTTGACCAGACTCTACAAGCCTCCGTCACCCGTCTGAGCAACCACGTCCAGGCTCTGGAGACCAGGACACAGGGCAAGAAATAGACGGACAAGACGGGATAAAGACATAATTGTATAAAACAGGCGGAGCTAGGGGGCAGAATGAGTTCCGTTGGCTCTCTGGTGGACCTGTTGAAATGAGGATGGCTTCCATTGCATTTCCTATTAGTATTTGGGTTTGAGATTGTCATCAAGGCGACTGGGGAGATTTGTACGATCATGTGCTATGTTAGGAGCATAACTGCAAGCCCAATCCGTAAGATATCAGGCGGTTTGTGTAAGAGACACGCTAAAGTCACAGTGAAGATGAGACAGATACCAATATAGTAGTCAAGTCATGAAATGGTCCCATTGCCACGGAAACTAAAACCTAGAGAGGTGTGATCAAATTTGAGCACCCAAAAGAACCCACGCCCCAAAAAACCAGATATACCCCATTTTGTGTACTGTTCTTGTTGACATCAATTCTTTACAGCTCATCATGGACATCCTCCTCCTCGGCATCCTTCTTCTCCCCCTTCTTCTCCTCACTAGCGGCGGGGGCGGCCTCCTCAGTGCCCTCCTCCTTGACGGGGAGCTCGGCCTTGTACTTGCCGTTCTCCTTGATGAAGTTGGCAAGGTCCTCGACGGTGCGAGAGCCCTGATAGGTGACGGGAGCGTCCTTAGCACCAGCGGGGTAGAGCTTGATGGTGGGGAATCCCTGGATCTCGTCGGGGACATCGTTGAGGGTAGCGTCAACCTTGGCGATGACAACCTTGTCCTTGAACTCGGAGGCGGCGAACTGAGAAGCAAGGTCATCGTACTTGGGGGCGAGAGCCTTGCAGTGACCGCACCAAGGAGCGTAGAACTCAATCAGGACATCCTTGGTGTCATCGAGGACAATGTCGTTGTAGCTCTTGGCAACGACAACAGTGACGGGGCCCTCCTGGGTCTCGGGAATGGGCTCAGACTTGATGCTAGGCTCAATCTTGCCAGCGGCGAAGTCCTCAACGAACTTGGCGATGTTATCATGTGTGATCTCCTTCTCCTGGTCGAAGGGGAACTTCTGGTTCTTTACAACCTCCTGGATGGCGAAAGAGGGGAACTTGTCAGCCTTGAGGTTCAGGTTACCAGCGTGAGCGCCGAAGGCCTTGGCGTCAATTGTGGCGAAGTTGATCTTGCCCTTGAACTTCTCAGCGATGGGCTTGAGGGCATCGCCAAGTTCCTTGCGCTCCTCAGGAGTCTCGGAGAAGATGTATGCAAGGGGAATACCAGCGGACATGTAGCCGGCGTAGGTCTCAGGGCCAACCTCACCAATGAGAGGGGTGGCAGAGGTGGTAATGAAAGAGGCAATGGCATCCTCCTCGAACTTCTCGGTGAAGGTGTTCTTGCCCTCATCGAAAGACTTGTAGACAACCAGGGCAGGGGCCTTGACGCCCTCAGCCTCGGCAACAGCAGCGTCGTTGACGCCACCGAAGAGGTAGGTATCACGGAGACCCTCGGCGAGCTTGGAGAAGGTCTCGTTGGAGCTCTTATCGTCGGCGTTGAGGTAGGCGACGACGACAACCTTGTCGGCGGTCTTGAACTCCTCGAGGGTGTCCTTTGTGAGAATGGAGACAGCGGGGAGGGACTGCTTGATCATGTAGGAAGTGATACTGTAAAAATGGGTCAGTCGCGATCTCAGCTGTTCACGACAGGTGTCGACTTACCCAGCAGCCTTGCGCTGGCCAGAGTAGGGAGTGACATTCTCAAGGCCACGGAAGACCTTGAGGGTGGGGTAACCCTCAACGCCCTGGTCTTTGCAGAGGTCGGACTCCTCAGTGCAGTCAATCTTGGCGAGCTTGATGTTCTTCTCCTTCAGGGTTGTAGCGGCCTCCTCGTACTCGGGGGCGAGGGCCTTGCAGTGACCGCACCAGGGAGCAAAGACTGTAGAAAGAATCCGTTAGCGGCGGATGGAGGGGAAGAGAGGCTTCAATGGGGTCTTACACTCAGCGAGGACGAGATCGTTGGACTTGACGAACTCCTCGAAGGTGTCCTTGGTCAGCTGGTGAACATCTGAGTCGGCAGCAGAGGCATAGGCAGCCAGAGCAGCCATGAAGCTGCAAGCGATCTTCTTGTGGTGCATGGTGGGCTGTCTTTTAGTTGGGGTATCTTATAAAACACAAAGAGAGGGTTCCGCTGAACAGGACAGGACAGGCGATATAAAGGAAGGAGGAGGAGGAGGAGGAGGAGGAAGATTTGAGTTGGGAAGTGGAGGGAAGATGGAGGAGAGTTTTGTAGTTGGAGCTTGAGGACAGGTAACGTACATCTACACCCACATCCACAGCCGCATGTACCGTACTGCAGAGAAAGCTACAGGAGGGTACAATGGTTTGAGAGAGGTTGGAGCCAACTAACAGCAGTCAACCCCACTCGGAGACAACTCCCGCTGAGTCTTGCGCGGGCCAAAGGTGGAGGGATGAGGGAATGCCCGGGGGGGTCCAACTTTCAATTGAACAAGTGTCCCTTTTGTTTGGTGGCACTGGACTTTCTCTCGATGATCAAGCACAAGCCCACAGCCCATACCGCTGGAGCACTCTGAAGAGAGGCACGGCCCCTCCAAAGCGGCGGAAAACTAGTGGGCTTCCTTACCGGGCTCTAAGCCCTATTAGGCCGTAGTGAGGGTCCGGGGCTACTTGTCATTGGGCGAAGCTGCCCTACAGGAAGCGCCAGAGCCCCTCAGCTGCTGTAGGGTCCCCAGGTCCACAGGGGCAGGACAACCGCCGCTGAACTGCTTATGGATGGATCATGGATTGTCAAAGAATGAGAGGGCGCTGAGGCATTGAATGTTGGTCCAATGTGATACAGATCTTTATAATTACCTACCTTAGTCAAAGGATCGTGTTTGAAACAGACTAGACATCTCACTATGAGAAAGTACCTTTTTTTTTTTTTTTTTTTGGCTTGCCATTGTTACTGTTTATGTTGGACTGTCACGTACACCACATTCCCATGAAAGTTGAAACTCTGATAATGACGGATTAGGGAAGTGCAAAGATAATTGCCCAATTAAGCTGCGATAGATACGGGATTTGATGCTCCGAAAGGCTCAGAACTCCTGGCCAAATGAGATGACATTTGGAGTAACATCTACAGATCAGCATCTGTTCAATGTGGCAACACCTTCGTCTCAGGCCAAAAGGCCACGTCTCTGTGACAGCCTGCCTACCTATAGGTACATACATACACAGCCCAGCCTTGCCAATATTGAACGTGACATGGATGGAGGGGTTGCTCACGGTGTGCCGTAGTTAAAATTAGAGGACTGGCATTCCATTATCTGTTTATTGATCGATATTCTTTTCCACGAATTATTAATCCAGCCTCTAAACCATATTTTTGGCCTAAGCCTTCTTCTCTCCTCTGACCAATCCCAATGGTCATAACATTCTAAGTTCTCAGGACTCTTGGACCTTATTCATACCCTGCCATTCACCTTCTAATCCACCAAATGCTCCGTAAAATGGATTCACCAATGCTAAGTCCAGCTCGTCAGCCTATTTGTATATAGTTGAGTCAAACTTTGACAAGTGGCAATATGTGATCCCCATGAGAAACAGAGACATGTCACAGGAATGAGGCGAAACATGATCCCGCTTTGCTCAGCTCATCGGCCCCACGGGACAGTCAGTTTACGGCCCCACCATAATACTTCCGTTCACATACCGGATAATACTCCTACCCAACTTTATCAAATACAGAATTATCAGCATCTCAGGTGGCAGTGATAATCAGCCAATACGCGGGTACCACTGATATAGGATTTTGGCTCCAAGTCAAGAAAAGTTCGACGAGTCCCCCGCTTTCAAAGTCGTAATCATGTTGGGTTCAATGCTATCTTTCTATGGCTTGACAGTGCTCAGTGCTCCGTGTATCATTATATCCGCCTCCTACTTTTCTACTTGCTGTGAGGTCCTCGAGGCTTAGGTGGTGCACGGTGATACTGTATCGGCCACTTGACATCAACATCCAGCTGATGAGCAGCACCGAGAACAAAGTCGGGCTCCCTGAGGAACTGTCTTGCAGCAAGCACAAGATCAGCCTTAGGATCCTCATTCTCCTGGACGAGTGAACGAGCAAAAGGACCATCTGTAATGTAACCAACAGTTCCAATCAGAAGCTCTTTTCCATCAGCATGGACGGCATCGCGGATCTTGCCTGCCAGGTCGGTCTGGACGGTTTGATGGACCTTGATCTTTTGCGCCTTCAAGTTGCCTCCACTGCTGATGTCGAGAACGTCGACTCCTACGACAGGAAGCTGTTTTGCGAGCTGAATACTGCTCTCGAGATCCCAGGAAGGCTCGTTATTCCATTCCATCCATTCGGTAGCAGAGATCCGCACCCAGACGGACATCTCTTCAGGAACAACAGCCCGAATAGCTTCAATGATCTCGAAGAGGAGACGAGTACGGTTCTCAAAGCTACCTCCGTACTGGTCTGTTCGTTTCTGAAATCATGTCAGTTGATGAACTATTCTCAGCGAGCATCAATACCACTTACGTTGGACAGAGGCGAGAGGAACTGATGCAAGAGGTAGCCGTGAGCTGCATGGATCTCAACGACATCAAAGCCAGCCTTGACGGCTCTTATAGCAGAGTCCTGCCATTTCTGCACAAGATGCTTGATCTCCTCGGTCGTCAGCTCGTGAGGTGTACCAAAGTCTTCAGCGAACGGGATAGCACTAGGGGCGACAATATCATCTGGCCAGCCGCCGACTTCTTTAGTTGCAAGTGCTTTGTTTACAGTACCGCCGATCCAAGGCGCAACTGTACTCGCTTTTCTGCCAGCCTGGAGGATATGTTAGCTTGGGAATGTTGAGGCTTCTCCTGAAATAATGAACTTACATGAGCGAGTTGGATGGCAGCCTTGGTGTTTTGGCTATGGATGAAGTCCGTGATACGCTTCAAAGGAACAATTTGACTATCCTCCCAGAGACCAGAGTCCTCAGGACTGATCCGACCACGAGGCTCAACAGCAGTGGCCTCAACAAAGACGAGACCAGCACCTTGAAGAGCGAACTGGCCGAGGTGAACAAGATGAAAATCTGTTAGATGGCCATCCTTGGCGGAGTAAGTACACATAGGAGAAACGACAAAGCGGTTCTGCAGCTCAACGCCACGAGTGCGGAGAGGCTTGAGCAGCGTCGGGGCCGAATCGGCCTTGAGCGGGGTTCCGGCCGGCGGCTCTTGGGCCGGGGTGAAGTAAGGAACCCCGGCGGCCGCCTTGTTCTCGATGTTTGTATTACCCATGGTTATACGTGCCCTTGAAGGGAAAACCGTGTTGTCTAGGTTGACAGGGTTGTCGACGTTGTGAGTATTTATGCTGAAGACGGATTTGTTCAAGGCTCTTGACCTGGTTGCAGAATCATGCGCCGTGTTGATGCAATTCCACTGGGTTCCAAGTATCCACCAAATCAACAGAGAATGATCACGGAATATAGACTCAATCCTGGGGGCTTGTCAGTCTTTATATATATGGAGGTAGAGCGTGGGAAGACATGGTATTTATCTAACCATCTTTCATTTTGATCCATTGACACCTCAATGGCCATCTTGCTTCGTGCCTAGCTCTCTACCATCGAGACGGTCATAGTTTGCTCAGCTAAGCGAACGATGACGTGCGAGCATAAATTTCGGCTTTACTAAAGTTATTGCAAGCATTATCGATCGGTTGTTCAACTGTGACATCCAGGGATCGTTTCCCTCTTGGGTTTCGAGTGTCCAATGTGCGAGCAAACGCTGAATAATCAAAACAGTTAGGCCGAGCCCCTCTTCTACGCCTTTGGCTGATAACGTTATCATTCCAAGTTCAAGCATTCGAGTCTCATACGACACATTTACAAGGCAGTTCTGGTTAACTCCTGTTCCTTCATAGTTGAACTTTTAGTCTCGATATCAAGGGAACAGAGTAAGAGGCTGCCCGAATCAATTAAGTCAGGGTTATTCCTATTAAATAATAACACTTGCCAGAATAAGTAAATGTCTTGATCTTTTGATTTTGCAACTCTTCGTATCATTTTCAGTGCAACTTGCTCTGAGTGATGCATATATTGCAGATATTCATAATTAGTCTTTAGTCAATCATCTATTCTTTCCGTCCCTCAAGACTGGCATCTCCGAGTATCTGCATCTTCACTTTAAGCACATGAAGTAGAACATACATATGGTATAGCCACGTAGCTAAATGTCTTGACACCGCATATATGTTCAGTTTCAAAGTTTTGATGCAATCATTGAACAATGATCAGCAACGCTACTTCGAAAACAATCTGGACAAAGTCAAATGCCTGGTGCGCCAGATGCAGGAACAAGCTCAATGATTATCAGACCCTTGAACAAGACGCCGTCATCGAGCGTCATGGCTACAGTTGCGGCCCGGGCCGATCTCACTCAAACGGCACATTATATGCATTACACATTATAGCAGGACCCGACAAATTTTTCAAAAATGATAAAATTTCTTTTTCTTTTGGTCTCTGTCGTATAAGACGGTAGACATCTTAGTCTATTGACATGCTCATGTTGTCAAAACTCATGACATGGTCTATACCTAGGCTGGCGATCTTAACCAGCACCCAAACAATCACAACCAAAACTCCGGATATCGCTCTTCTTCCAAGTTTATCGATGATATAATGACCAATTTCAGTCCTCGCAAAATTCCTTCAGAGGCATCTCAAGCAGCTCCCTGCCGTATTTCGACCACTTATTCCTGGTTTGTGGGCTTAAAGGTCCAGCGCTGGTTCTCAGTGCCCTGGGCGAAAGGAACACCGAGCTCGAATAGTCTGAGAACGACGTCGGAAAAGTCCTTGAAGAAGGCATCGTTATCCTTAGCGTACTTCTCGACCCAAGGCTTGAACTTCTTGTCCTCGATCAGGGCAATATCGCTAGGAAGCATCATCAGAGACTTGGTAGACTTGTCTTCGTACTGGGCAGGGCCATTCCACTTCTTCCACTGCCACTTCTCTTCGACAAGGAGGCGGAAGTAGTCGTTGGTCAGGACGGTAGGGGAGAAAGTCCAGGGACCTTCGTAGCCGGATCGGTCAGTGTGGCAGCGGCCAAGAGCGTGGGCGCCGGAGAGGGCGACAATCTCCTGGTCGTTGAAGCCCATACGGTAGAAAATGTCTCGGAGATGTCCAGAGCGCTTGGAGGCGTCGGGAAGACGTCCGTCGGGTGTGCAACCAGAGACATCACGATCAGAGCGACCAGGTCGGTAAGGAATGGCGGGGCCCAGCATCTCCTGGATAGCGCAAACACCAGCAAGGATCCAGAGATCAGAGTAGGTGATCCAAGGGAACTTCTCCTTCACGGGTTCGAGGAAGTTGCGAGCAGCAGCCAGACCAGCGTTGGCGCCGTGGTCAGCCTCGGGGGCGAATCGCATGGTGGCACCGTTGCTGCCACCAGTGCCAGTCTCCTTGTCGTAGGTACCGCTAGCGTGCCAAGCGAGACGTACGAGAACGGGGCCGTAGCTGCCGTCATCATAGTCATCCTTCTCCTCCAGGCGAGCAGCAATCTCGTTGTAAACCTTCTGATAGTCGTCCTTGGTAGGGTTGAAAACCTTGGGAGTAGCGGAAGAAACGCCGTTGGCGTAGAAGTAGTAACCAGCACCACCAGCGACAGCGGCACCGGTTAACCACACCCAGGCGGATGAGGACTTCTGTGCGGACTCAGAAGAATAGTATCGGCGACCCTGCTGGCGGATGACCTGTCTGGGAGCAATGGCGAAGCCGTTGCGAGTGGCGCGAGTGGCAGCGCGGGCGAATTGTCGGGTAGCGGAGGCCATCTTTGTGAGCAAACGTTAGTTACAAGTTGAAAAGACAGTGTTGAGTGTGCTTTTTATCGAGGCGGCCAAGGGGGAGCAAGCTTGTCTTAGTACTGTAGTGCTCAAGTTTGAACGAACCTTGTATGTGTAAGATTACAAAGTGGTAAGACGCTTTGGAAATGTGACTCCAAGGAATTGTAAAGAGAGGATGAAAGAGGAAGAAGAAAGGGCCAAGATGAGAAGGTCTGTGGCATCTATTAAGAAGGGATGCGTCGGTTGAAGTGGCGGGAAGCCGAGGGCGAAACGGGGACCTGCCGTGTCAGTGCCAGGAAGTCAGGTAGTCCCGACCCTGACTGATAACCTCTGCCGGGGACACGATTCATGGAAGGTTGCCGAACGGGGCAAGCAGCTTCTGTCTCAAGCCCAAGCCTTTCTCCATCTCCGTGCCGGGGTGTGTCGAATCTTTGACATGTACGTGTTCCGAGATCGGGGGAGGTCATGATGGAATTGCTGCTATACTGAGGTACTGGTTTGAAGAACCCTTCCTCCAGATATCACTGCCATTGATGTACCACAAATTGATTCCTAACATCACCCTCAACTTCCCCAGGTACTCTCGCCTCGGAGCTGTACCCGGCTTCCTGGACCGGCGCGATGTCTTGAAATTGAACCTCAACAATTGGCCAATTTGATATATCAGCCCCATTTCTGTTATCAAACCTGGCGGGGATGACGCTCTTATGGACCGGGTGGAGTCGGTGGAGATCCTTGGTAATGAAGATTCTCTCGCATCTGAGAGGTTGCTAATACTGAGGCCTGTCGAAGGACAGCAGGGGTCATTCTCTGAAGCATTCAGTGTTATGCCCGCTTATGATTTAGCAACACTTCAACATGAGGCTCATGAGACAAGTCGTCTAAAAATGTGTCAGACCAAAAAGGGGACACCCTCTTGGCTGTGAGCCACGAGGCGACCAACCATCAGAGTTCAGCTAGTCGAATTTGGAGAGACAAGAGAAATTTTCTGATGGATTGGGACCCTGAAAGTAACACTCCATTACAGAATCCCAACGCCTCATCAGCTAACGCATAGAGATCATCAGTTAGCATGGCGTGGCACCCGAATCGAAACGGGGCGTCCGTCTCCGATTGTTTCAACATCTATCATGGCACCAAGGATCAGATCAGAATGTCGTTACGGAGCAATACCTTTGATTGGATTGTTCTCCATGAATGGAAATCTTTAATGTCGAAAGAAGATTTGTCATATATTGCTTTTAGGTACAAGCGCAGCAATGCCCTCCACAAGCGGGTACTTATGGAATCTTTTCTCAACAACAGGGGTTTACCCCAAAGATTCCAAATCGCTTCTCGCATGTGATTTCGTCATATCAGCTTATTCTGAACTCTTTAGTCTAGGTAATCTTACTGTGTGACAGCCACCTTTAAGCTACAGTCATATTCTCATACAACCGCACATGTCTGATCACACGAATACATCCAATCTCTTTGACCCCTGCTCTACTCTCCAAGGGATCATCTACAAACTCATGTGTTTCCCATTTTCCTAGACTTGCATACTCTGTACCTACCTACTAGGGGAGATTAGTAGCCATGATTGTAATCTCATCGAATGATTGAACATCCCGAATCCCGGAGACAAACTTTCTCCGACAATCCTCCGGTGGAGACAGAACATTTATATCATGGAAGTTGGGCGAGTGCTGCCAATGGCTTCTTCTAATAAGAGACTAATGCAAGTGCTCCTTACCCCACAAGATCTGGACCAGACACCAATTCAATGTTCCACTCAACAACAGCTTCATGCTCAAGGATATATATAGTTTCGTCTACAACTTGTGATATGTCGTCAAGAATAATTCTCTGCCCACCAAATTAAGGCAACTTCCAACTTTCAAGACTCAGCAATATGCTGAATAGCCGTACCTTATCCTCCAGGTTCATCCAAGCCACATCTGCTATTGTATATGCAGGGGCGCCGTTTCGTTTATAGTACAACTCGAGTGCCCCACAACTTGATTAAGTCCTTCTGGATACCAGCGCCTCGAACACCTTTCACGTCCAGTTCAGTCCATCATATTTTTCATCCTCAGTTGAAGTCTGCGTTGCCCTGCGCATCAGCGTCTGGTTCACCATGAGCCTCGTAGAAGTGAGAGTATTGGGCCTCGGCCCTCTGCTTGCTAGCCTCGTCCAGCTCTCCCTTTGCAGCCCCATTCTCCTTGCCGCTGCCTGTAGAGAGTTTGGCGACCGAAGGTGGCCTTTAGATTGTTAGTTTGTATTCAATAGCATCGGAAGGCACATCAACTTACCCAAAGATTTCTCTATCGATTTGCAAGAATACCTTCATGGCATTCTTGTCGCCTCTCTCGACCAAGTACGTGAGATATACTTGGGTCAAGTCCTTCTTGACTGATGGGGAGAGTAGGCTTCGTTCTCGAAGCTCGTCGAATACTTTCTTCATGCGCTCACTGTGTTGAGCTTCATTCTCGGCGCTCGTAGGCTGATCCAACTCAAACTTGAACCATCGATCCCAGAATAACCTGCTGTCCGCACACCACTGTACGTTCTTCACAAAAACCCCGCGAGCCTCTTCCACCGACCCCTTGGCTTTCAAGAGCAACAGAGCCCATTCTGCAACCAAAGCAGCCTTGGTGTATACGTCTACCGTAGCAGAGTCGATCTGGCCCTTAAACACCTGAATAGCAGCGTCAAGGCCGTTCTGTCGTCGCTGAACATTGGCCCATGACACAATGACCTCGACGCAGTCTGGTAGCTTCAGAAGGATTGCCTCATGGATGTCAAGAGCAACGTCAACTCGGCCAGCACTTTCTTCGAAGTAAGCCCATTGCAGTCTAATGCCTGGGCGACTAACAGGCACGAACATCGTCGAAGCACGGGCATAGATGTTGCGAACTTCCTCTTGCTTGCCTTCCTGGCCACTCATCCACCGGGCATATCGGAACCAGAGGTCATCGTAATAAGCGCATGTGACGAGACATCGCTCATACAAAGCGACGATTCGTGTAAAATCACCTTCGGCTTCCTCGAAATCCAGGTATTTGCGCCAGTTTACCAACTCCTTGTGTTCCAAAGCGGTAACGTGAAAGTAGGGTCTTTTAATCTCCGATTCGTAGGTCCAGCGCTTCGATACCTCAGTTTGCGTCGCTGTGAAAATTTCGTAGTACATGGCATCGATCTTTGCACGAACATCGCGCTCAATCTCTAGCTCAGCCTTAGGACCGCCACCATAAGCAATTGTTTCAGCCTCGACCTCCGCCCTGAAACGTGAGAGATCCTCGGCAGACACCACCTCTGTGATGGGTTGATTGTGCGATAGCGATCGAAATCTCTCGTAGTAACGTGCATACTGGTGCATTGGTATGCGGATGATTCGTGCATGGATGGCGTAAATTTTGTCTTGTGCTTCCTGACGCTCCTCGTACTCAATGTACTTGTCCCAGAAAGGATGGGCAAGAAAATCAAGTCCCACAAAGGCTGATCCTCGCTCAAAGAGTCTAGAGAAAATGGTTAGCAAGTGAGCTCATTGCGGAAGGGATAACTCAGAGGAAAGGGTGGAGAGGCTTAATACAGAGGGGAAGATGGTTGTGCGAGTGAGTAGCAAAACCGATATCATGTTCTACCGAGCGGGTGCGGGTGACGTGTAACGCAGGGACGACTTTGGAGTTTAGAACGAGCACGGATTGAGCATCAACAGAGCCTGGTAGGGAGCGTGAGAAAGCGTCCCGGCTAAAGGGGCTATCGCAGGCATATCTCACCATCAGACACTTTTGATAGTAGAGTGTAGAGCCCTCGCGGATATGTCGACCGAGACCACTTAGGTCAAGCGGGAATACTGCGCCAGAAGGCATGTTAAGGGAAGGGGAAGGAAACCATCCAAATGGAACTTACTCTCTGACGAGGTGTGGGTCATGGGTTGTCTCCATCTTGAAGGAGCAGTAGTCCGTCCACAAGTCGACAGAATTGGTGATGCTCGCGCATCCTCTCTCGTATACCTATGACACTATGTCAGCCGTTTCACAGGCAACGTCTGGAGTGTACTGACCATCTCAGCAGACTCGGGGCCGGCAATGTTGAACTCCATGTCGGCATATTTCTTCCAATAGCCAAAGAGTAGAGGAAATTTAATGAGGAATCTGTCGTAGGCATCGCGGAAGGTTGCTAGTGCTTGAGGACTTGAGTTGCGATTCAAGCCACCCTCCAATGTCTCACAAGCTTTGATGAGGTTCTCCCAGTGCTCGAAGTTATCGGGGTCGGACTCCTGTTAGTACGTCAAACCGTCAGTATTCAAGGTCGAGTTTATGAAAGAAGAGAATAAGATAAAGGCGAAAGCTTACCACCTCAGCATTGTGCTTGCGCACAGTTGCGTACTCCTCATCGGAGCCGAAATGACCAAAGTCGCTCATGACGTTAGACTGTTTAGTGCTTCGTCTCCCAGAATCGTGCAATTTAATTGATATTAGGAAATTAGCGATAAATATTCGATCTCGCTGTGCGGGTTTGAAGCTGAGAAGTTTGTAGATAGGAGATGACGCTTGAGGCTCACGTCTGTCGCGAAAGGCAGGGGCTGGTAGTTCGCGCCGCAGACAGGTTCTTTTTTTTAGGTACTTTCTGGGTTAGTCACTGGCCAAAGAACCTCCAATGCACGTGCTCACGTCAAGACGCGCAAAATAGTCGTAAATTGGTGCTACCAAGGAATTTGATGCAAGCAGGTCTGTACTTGTCTAGCAAGTCTCCGCAATGGACATGGATCTTCAGATTCAGTCCGGGCCAACAATTTGCCGTTCTCAGGATGACTCAGCGTCAACGAAAGCTTGCGGATATTTCTGGCGAAGCGGTGCAGGAGAAGAGTTCTTCTTTTTTTCTCTATCTTAAAATGGGCTTATGATGATTCTCACATAAACATATGATAGGAAGAGAATGAACGCTCTCTTTTAGAGAGCATGATCTCAATTTCGAATCTGAAGCTCCCTTATTTTTTTTGTTTCTATTGTTGCGCGACGGTCTCCGATTCTTGGACAAGATCATATTTAATCTTGTGTCTCGTAATAAGATCGCACGCATATCACGGAGCTTGCGCATGTCTTAGGGGGCCACCTTGTTCTTTGAAATACTCACATCTTGGTGTTATTATATGGCCAGTATTCAACGAGCTGGGCTGTCTGTTCGGAAGTGTTCCTTGGTGTCTTTCGAATCTTCTTTGGCATGGCAACTCTTGTCTCCAAGCCAAATTAAGCACTTTGGCGGGTATATTCGAAGCTTGCTGGTCCGGCGAGAATTCATGGCAAAGTCTCGTGGCCTGATATGATATTCTATTTCGACCGACCCTATGACTTGCCAAAGGTTGATGTCTTGTTTTAACATTGATAGCAAAAAGTCTATCAAATTGGAGGTATGATAGATCCACAGAAATACATTGATTGGTCTTGACCCGTAAGTTAAAAATAAATGCGCAAACTTCGCGCTCTTGACTTTATCCAAGAGTCTCTCTCCCAGTGCATCATGGACGATGGGTCTGCATGATAATAATGTATTGTGTTCAAATGCTTCATTTTAAAGCTCAAAGATCCAGCGTTTGGCTATCCGTAGATGCCACTGGTGGGGCTTCGTCCACTGGCTATTAGCAGTCAGGGGTCTCTCATCATGGTACCTCAGCTGAGAAACGTCATTTGTAGAGCGTCCAGTTCAAACCAGCGCCTCTTACATTTGTCTAACGCCCAAAGCTCAAAACTTCATCCAAGCATTGGCTGAACCCTACAGAGCCCAACTACGCCCGCCCGAAAGTCTCTTGTCTTTAACATTCATCTTACGTGCGTCCAATCGATCATGGGTCAAAAGAAATATTGAAATCATTTCGCAATCGCAAGCGCAATCCTATCTTGGACACGTTGAACCTTGTATCCTCTATTCATTCCATGTTATCCTACTGAACAACACACGATGGAATATTCCTCAGGGGCCTATTCTTCTCAGGCTCCCTCTCCCGAAAAGTCATGCGAGCTCTATATACGCGACTATCCTCATCGATCCATCGCCATTGTTTCAACCTCACATACTCTGATTCTTCGATATACCACCTCCACCAGCGAAGCCATCGCGAACGGCTCGCTTACATCCTTAGCTACGTCCACGAGGAGCCGCGGAAACCCCGGTGAAGCCTTGGTATCGAAATGCATGGTCGAGTTCGCACCTGTGTCGAGGCATTTACTGCAGGACTATCGCCGTCTGACACATCGACCGATATACGGGACGCTAGGGTTGATCACAGTCAACAGCGAGGTCTTCCTATCTGTCATTACGCATGCAACACGTGCTGCCACCTTGCGGCCCGGCGAGACTGTTGAACGTATAAATGGAGTATCGTTCTACTGTCTGAGCAGCGCCGACTACGACGATGTTGTTCCTCTCGAATCACTTGATCCGGAGTTTTCGGATTCTGCATCGGTGCAGTCTGCTCCCTATGGACAAGGCCTTGGTCGAAGAGAAGTTGCCATGGAGCACCCATGTCATGAGCTTCGCAACCTACTAAGCAACGGAACATTTTATTACAGTACAGATTTCGATCTCACAAACCGGCTTCAAGACAGGTTCGTTGTTATCTGACCTTGTGCAGCGTTAGACTAACAAGAAATAGGCCAATCAATTCCAACTCGTTCGAAATCGACAACTTCGACGATGGGTTTCTCTGGAACTCGTTCATGATCAGTCCTCTTGTCCAGTTTCGTTCTCGTCTCATGCCTCATGAACGAGCTGCACTTGATTCGTCGCGAATACTGACATCAGCAATTCGTGGTTTCTGTAAGACCATGACAATTCCGCTAAGCTCTTCGCCCTTGAAGAATGTCAAGTCAGGGATGCCTTCTTTTATGACTCTCATATCTCGTCTATCCTGTCGCAGAGCTGGAACTCGCTTCAACTCCCGGGGTATTGATGATGATGGGCATGTGGCAAACTTTGTCGAAACTGAAACCACTTTCTGGAGCCCGGCGGGAACCATGTTCTCCTATGCTCAAGTGCGCGGATCAGTACCTGTGTTTTGGGAGCAAGCAGCCGACCTTATTCCAGGTCGGCAGAAGATCACAGTCACCAGATCTCCCGACGGGACACAGCCGGCCTTCAACAAACATTTTGAGGAGCTCGAGCAATCGTACGGAGCTGTCCATGTCATCAATCTTCTTAGTGAGACAAAGCCTGGCGAGGTTGAGCTCAGTACACTCTACCATAATGGTATCAAACACTGTCCATTAAGTCGTGCTGGACCAGACGGGTCTTCGGACCATGCTCTCTTGCGAGAAACCAATTACGATTTCCACGCAGAAACAAAAGGGCCAGCAGGATATGAGGCTGCCCGAGATATCCGCCGCTATATTGAGGACTCCACCGACGGTTTTGCGTACTTTCTTGCGGAGGAGACAAGCGAACCGAGATACGACCATGATGGCTCTGGACAAGCTCGTATGGTGGTTGTACTTCAGCAGGAGGGTGTCTTCCGAACCAATTGTCTGGATTGTCTTGATCGAACTAATCTTGTGCAGACCATGATCTCACAGATGGCAGTTGAGGCCTTTCTTGGACATCGGGGTGAATTTGCTGCCTCTGACTTCTGGATGAGACATTCCAGCCTCTGGGCAGACAACGGCGACTCTTTATCCAAAACCTATGCTGGGACAGGCGCACTCAAGTCATCTTTTACACGTCATGGAAAGATGTCTCTTGCAGGGGCTGTGGCTGACGTACGAAAGTCTGTCCAGCGTATCTATCACAACAACTTCCTTGACCCATCTCGTCAAATCACTATTGACATGCTTTTGGGTCGCCTCGTTGGGCAAGCACCGGTTCTTCTGTTCGATCCCATCAGCGATTTCGTGTCAACAGAACTGTCCAAAAGGAATAGCGAGTTCACGTCATACAATAGCATCACCATATGGGTTGGCACGTTCAACCTTAATGGCCGTACCGAAGGCGTTAATGATGATCTTGGCCCTTGGTTATTCCCAGAGACCTTGGGAGATGCCCAGCCGGACATTTATGTCGTTGGTTTTCAAGAAATTG
Source organism: Fusarium sp. NRRL 25184 (assembly GCA_013755755.1). Taxonomy (NCBI): domain Eukaryota; kingdom Fungi; phylum Ascomycota; class Sordariomycetes; order Hypocreales; family Nectriaceae; genus Fusarium; species Fusarium sp. NRRL 25184. The sequence goes on along the minus strand of JABSSZ010000092.1, from coordinate 4,780 downwards.
TAGAGCTCAGTCCGCAGCAAATCATGAACAGCGACCCATCCCGGAAGAACCTATGGGAGCAGGCCGTGAAGCGCAATCTTAACGATCGACAAAAGCGGTTAGGGGGCGAGAGGTATGTGTTGTTACGGAGCGGGCAGCTGGTTGGAGCAGCACTCTGCATTTTTGTGAAGACGTCCAGTCTGGCCAACATTAAGAACGTGGAGGGTAGCGTGAAAAAGACTGGCATGTCTGGCATGGCTGGAAACAAGGGTGCTGTGGCGATCCGATTCGACTATGCCAACACTCATATATGTTTTGTCACGGCACATCTGGCTGCAGGCTTTTCAAACTACGATGAACGCAACCGCGATTATGCAACAATCCATCACGGTTTACGCTTCCAACGGAACCGGGGAATCGATGATCATGGTAAGTGCTCTTGGTACTGCGTTCGCTGAAGCCACATATACTGACAAAAACAGACGCCGTCATCTGGTTGGGCGACTTCAACTATCGCATTGGCCTCAACTTGGAAACTGCGCGTGCATTAGTGAAGAAGCGTGACTTTGAGACGCTATATGAGAATGATCAGCTCAATTTGCAGATGGTAGCTGGATTATCGTTCCCCTTTTATTCTGAAGCTCGCATCACGTTCCCTCCGACCTACAAGTTTGACATAGGAACCGATGACTATGATACCTCGTAAGTGCACTTTCATGTATCGGTGCTTCTATTCACGAATTCTGACGAGTTTACAGCGAGAAAGCTCGCATTCCTGCGTGGACGGATCGTATTCTCAGGAAGGGTTCCAATCTCAGACAGATCTTGTATAACTCGGCACCTCTCAAATTCTCAGATCACCGACCTGTCCACGCTGCCTTCGAATGCAGGGTGAGCATCGTGGATGAGCAGCTGCGAGAAAAGATCAGTAAGGAGTTGTATCAACGTCGAAAAGCCGATGTCGGAGACGCAACCGCTCATCTTGGCACTGGCGAGGACAGCGATGATGAAGATCTCATTGGCTATGATTCTATCGAGCCTGGGCTTCCTCCCGCAAGTTCGGATCGCCAGAAGTGGTGGCTCGACAACAAGCAGCCCGCTCGTGCCGCGGTACCTGTGCCCAAACCCAGAAACGGGCAAGCCATAGGGCTCAATCCCAATCGTCCTTCAAATCCTTTTGGCCTTACGGAAGAGCCGGACTGGATCTCTATTCCGAGATCGTCGTCAAAGGCATCTTTGTCTAGCATGTCAAGTTCACCATTTGAAAAAGTTAACTTGCCTAATGTCATGGCATCAGGGTCGAGTATTCAGCCTCGAAAGCTGCCACCACCATATGACCCATCAGCATTGCCAGCTAAGGTCGGGCGCATGAATCTTCTAGATGACCATGCTCCTATGGGCCATGTCGAGACGCCACCTCCGCCACCACCTCCGCGACGAGGAACATCAGGAGTAGCGGCAATGGGACAGACACCACCGAGCAACGGGTTTGGTCTTAATAGGGTGCACACTCAACCGCTGCCTCCGCCTCTTCGGCCTACATCAGCAGCTTCTCATGCTTCCCAGTTCTCGCAGAACAGCAAGGCTGGGAAACCTGCGCCACCAGTAGCAAAGAAGCCTGCACATCTGACCACGACATCGCCAAGCTCAAGCCCAGCACTGAGCCAGAGTGCCATGGAAGACGACTTTCGGCCACCGCTGCCAACAAGAGCTAACACCGGAGGTCTTACGGGAAGCCCTCACTCACAGGGCATCGGAGCCGCTGCACGGAAGCCCGTAGCACCTCCGAAGACTGGCATGACCGGAGCGGTAGGGCTGCCCGGTATGACGGGCGGAGTGCCATCCCGCCGGGCAGCGCCGCCAGTGCAGCCCAAGCCGCAGTTGCCACAACAGAACCAAAACCAGCATCAACGACAAGGGTCTACGGATCTATTGGGATCTCTGGGTGAAGGTCAAGAAGTAGGAGGATGGGAAACGTTGAAGCCGAGCACAAGAGCATAGAAAAAGTGAGTTGGTTTGCGGGTATAGGTTAGTTTAGTACTTGGATGTGAGGCGTTTGGAAGCGTATTGGTGGGCTTGAATCACTTGGGGAGGTGTGTCTTGGGACTTGGCTTGGATTATGGCTATGGTTATGCCTTTAGTATAAGAGTAAAAAGTACAAACACGGTTTGGTTATCATCTCGGAGATTCGCCGGCTGATGTTGTTGTTTCTGATGGTGTTTATGTTTCACAACATGTGAGCCAACAACTGAATCATGTGTCACCCAATTCGTCTAACCACGAGTCGGTCAAGAAAAGCCCCTAGGATCAGAGGAGCGGCATGTTTCGGAGGTGATTTTTATAGATGGCTATCGCCAAGACGCACCTAATTTAATTGTGCCTCTCGTCGGGTGATACATTACTGTGGCGGCCACTTGAATCAAAGCTGTGAGGTGTTAGACTGTAGTTGTAATGTAAATTGTAAAATTGCTACCCTGGAGGTGGAGGGATTTATTGTGTCTAGGCCTCATGACCAAGCCAAGCCCCACAGAATGGAGGAGACCTCCAATGAAATAATTATCGGTATCTGGCGGGCGTGAAGGTGCTGATCTGATTGTTTTGTCAGAAATACTCTGGTGACTATTTGGGCTTAACGTTAACTGGTGTTGAGTTCGGCACGAACCTTTGGTCCCCGTCACCGACACTTTCAATATCTAGGTACAGTATCCACAGTTCAGTTGAGGTGACCTGAGCCTACAGTACCTAGCATCACCGAGGCTGCAGCGCTCCATGCACTGCATGGTAGTAAAGAGGTGCATGCAGGACGGACATGGTAGTGCTCCATGGCTGCCGTAGGTTACCGTTCACGCTGCACTCTCTCAGTCTCTCTTCCCTGTCGTGAGCACGAGACCTTGGATGATCTAGACCAATGCTGATCATTTTATCAATCATATCACACCCTTGTACTCGACCTTTGGACCTTGCAAAAACCACTCTCTTCCTTCGTCTCTTCATCTCTTCGTCTCCTCTTCCTCCACCTCTGATGCTCTCCTGGGATACCTTCAATTCCAATCCTAGTCCTCGATACGTCAAAGAACAACTCTAAGACCTACAACTATCGTACCTACCTAGGTATTTAACCTAATTCATTTTTGGCCCGCGCTCAGAAACCCGCCCCCCCCATCGAAGCCAAAGAGATCGTCCCCGGTCCGTGATTCCCTTAGCTCCAATCACTTTTGAACCGAACCTACCTTGCTTGATCTCGCCTTGCCTCTTTTATTTCTAAACCTTGATCGCAATTTCTCCTTTTCCCTTCGCACAGAGAGAACCTCCAGTCTTGTTTGCCTTTCCTTTCTTGGTCCTTGGGAACATCATCATAGGTCATCACAATTAAGCCTCATCTGGTCTTGTGTGTTCGAGTCTCGGAGACAACCCCCAGATCCAGCACGCTCAGGTCCTTTGATAGTACGATTTCGTAAGATCTGCACGAGTCATTGGCGTACACGGGTGAAATCGCTGGACGACGCAAAACAAAGATTGTCAATGAGCAACTGATTTTTGACGTCTTCATCGTCCGCTTCTCATCATCACGAACGGCAAATCATTGATGGCAAGCTTCACAATTCCGACTGGCCTCGGACTAATATCACACGATACATATTGAGCCTCATAATCCAACATCTCCTTACGGATCCCTTTACCCAATCACAAGAAATTAATTACTCCTATCAAATCGCGAGTCATCAGCTTCAACAGTAACAGAACCAGCCATGGCCGATAATTCAGATCACCGAATCAAGATCAACCCCCTCATGCCTCCTGCGAAGCAAGAACGCATTCACATCTGGCGCACAGAAGTCGCTTCAGCCCTACACCTCCCCACGGCCCCGTCCCTATCATCATCACTATCGTCTTCATCCGCCGCCACTCCAGACCCCGACCCAGATACTTCGTTTGCTACACCTCCATCACCTGCTGGTTCCAGGCCGCGAAGCTTGTGGAAGCGCATCAGCTGGCGCTTTGGACCCAAGAGACGCACTGCTGTCAATATGGCTGCTGCTGCCGCCGAGCTTCCCCCAGATGGCCGTACGGCTATGTACCGCGGACTTGAGAACAGGGTGGCTCGGGGAGAGGACGCGAGGGATGAAGAAGGCGGCATTCTGGAGAGGGATAGTGAAGAAGGAAACGGCTTGAAGGAGAAGCAAGAGAGGTTGGCTCGGGCAGCCAGGTTACTCAACCGTCGCACCGAGGAAAGGTGACAGCGTCGCTAATGGACTGACGCATCAGCAGTCCCTAGCAAGGAATGCGTCTGTCACGTTTGCTTACGAACGGCCCGGTGCCAGCAATACTTCTTAATAGGCAGCCGGGGCCATGTCGACATGTGTCATGATATAGCATTTATTCTTCATTAATCAATGTCCTTAACAGACAATTCCACGTACCTAGACTATGAACATGCACATGTAAACCAATCTTTCTAATCTTAGGTACGAGAGACTATCACATTCGACGCTTGTCCAACCCGACATTAACGTTAACATGTGCAAACTTCGGAAAACCCCTAGCGCATGGTTCGCGAACGGAAAGACGCAACACAAGCGCTGGGAAATGCAACAGTTAAACATCAGAAAAATGTCAGTGGAGAACAAATGTCACCAGTACAGAACTCTGAGAGGCTTCAGATCGGAAAAGCCAAGGGGCAGCTTATACTGCCACTTTTTTCTCGATACCCGTGAACACAAATGTAGAGGGGTTAATTTTTGGGGATAAGTCTTTGTTTAGAAACAACAGGAAACAATTCATCTTTCCATTGCCTCTCTTC
>JABSSZ010000091.1:0-44432 GCA_013755755.1 Fusarium sp. NRRL 25184 | reverse complement strand
AATAAGGTTTTTATTACTTTAAGTATAAGTCTTCCCATTTCCCATCTGCCGTACCTAAGAGTTCCCCATCCATGATCCCATGCACATAAGCCTCCCCTACGATAGAGTAACACTCTGGCCTGTCCACGCTCCGTCTCCTGACCACGAAAGGTACACGTCCGCCAGAAAGAAGAACCACTTCGTCACCTGGTTGGGCAGATGGATGTGCGAGACCTAAGTACCCCCGGCTTGTAAGAAACAACCTTCTATGCCAACAAACATGGTGCATGGTACTTTCGTAGAGCCCACCATCTTGATCCGAACCCTCCTTCCCGTGATGGTGATCCTTTAATAAGCGAAGGATTGAGTCGATACCAGGTGTTGAACTCGGGCTGTCCATATCTGTACTTTGACAATCGGCCGATTTCGCAAAATGCTCCTGGAGTTCCTCCCGGGCCTGCAAAGCAAACGCAGAGAACTTGTGAGCCCACTCTTCCTTAACTGGATAACAAGTTGTTCCAAGGCCAGTGTTTCCGATAAGCGTGCGCCAAAAGGCGTCTATCATTAAACCAGACTGGCCATTGACCATCGGGTACAGTGCACTGAAATCAATCATACCCGCCCACTTCTCTAAGGTAATATAGATCGACTGCTCTGCTATGGAACATATCTTGGATATCTTGTCAATTTTGTATGCTGACAATGTCAGGGTGTTCGGGTCAGAAGGCGAATGCTGAACACTGACATTCCGTCCTGCTGCTGCGGCGTACAAGGTCAGGGATCCAAGTCGTGGTGGCATGCAGAGAATAGAGGCAACCTGATGTACGCTGTAGTCTGGAACCCAGCTTGGAAGCTGATGAATCTGTCGAAACTGCGTATCTTCGACACCCGAAAGGACGTCAAGGGAGCCGTGGCGGATGAGGTGTAGAGTGACATCTCGGAAGACCTCGACAACAGACTTTCGATAATCTGGCATAAGTGCCGGTGGTAAAACTTCTCGTCTCCTGCTTTCTGCTAGGTTTATCAGTGCGAATATCTTGTCGACTGGCTTCGTGGCTTTGAAGCGTCGCGTCGATGCCAGCAAAAGATCCAAACTCTGATGCTCTCCTGCCTGATGCCGTACGCGACAGTTCATCATGCCAGTAAGAAAGCCAGCTGCGCCAGAGACTTTGTACATCCGGTGAAAGACCTTGATCCACGAACTTTCAACGAGGAATGTCGCGGCCCGGCCAACAGCATCGAAGGACAGCATCAACAATCCGCAGAATACAGCTGGTTTCTTCGAGACTGCGACTTCCTGAATGATCCAAGCTCGATGAAACGCGGATCGCGATATGAACTTCATAAGAGAGGCCCAAATTGGGTGTTGATACTCTGGCAGGCCAACACTCCTCATAAAAATGGGGTTAAGCAGAGCGCTGATCCCAGGGCGAGAACCTCCAAATTCCATGAGATAAGTCTCCAGGCGATCTAGAGATGACAGCAGATCTAAAACCGCTTCTGTATCCTCATCCGGCTCTCCAATCCAAAAGAGATCCATAGAAGCATGTTGGTATATCTCACACATCTGCCCTATTTGCTGAACGCACTCATCCTTGTCATCTTGGTTGATGCATATCTGATCAATCCAGATGATGCGCTCGCCAGCTGTTTCGCGGTAATTCTGGAGGAAATTCCAGAGATTAAGGCTAACGTTGAGGTATTTGTCATTAATCAACACAGGGCGGAACGTCTTGGGCAGAGTCTCCTCGTGCCATGTATAGGATAATGCGATGTATCGGGGAGTTTCTTGCGCAGCGAGATCAACATTAAACATCCTGCAGCGCAGGATATCTTGCCCCCCATTTGATAGGATCTGAAGGAGGCGGAAGCTGGTGGAGCTGGTGAGACTCTGATATGTTAATGTTGGTGCGCCTGGAGGTATGCTGAGGGCTTGAGAGTCCACGCTTGGGAAGATCTTTGATGCGCTTATAGGCCCCGTCTTAGACGCAGACTGAGCTGAGACAGTAATTGATCTGCTTGGAGAGTCTTCTGATTAGTTCTTCCCCGGGATGCTTATGAAGGCACAGGCGGATTTGGTGAGACAAGTTGACAACATGAGCTGTTTGCTTACCGCTGTGTGAAGCTTGACATGTTTTGGAAATCTGAGGGATATGAATAATAAGCTGAATATTTCCTCTAAGGCGTAGCTTTGTCACGCGTATATATAGAATGAGGGAGTGAGATGATGCTTTACCCCGCTTTGCCATCTTGAACTGTTTGCTACTCAGCCTTGTCGCTGCAGGTTTATCCTGATAGGCTCCGTGCAGTTATTGTACGGTAGCATCACGGATGAAGTCACAACGTGGATGAATTTGACTGTGGTGCAAATTCACTGCCCTTTGTCATATACAAATGTAGCGATAGCAAGACCAGTAATTGATGTGTATTTATCTAGGAACTATATCTATATTTATCTACCGCCGCCTTGCATCTGAGGTCTATCAGTCTCACTGTTCGGAGGTATCTAAGACTTCGACTTTTCATCTTCGGCCGCCCGTCTCCATTTCGCGCCAAACTTCCATTGAACAGCCAAAGCGGCCATTGCAACACCCTGCACCGCAACACAGACCGTGAACGCCAACCCGACACCGATGGAGTTGATTATTGGCATAATAAAGCTCGTGCCTCCCGCGGCGAATAGGCATCTGGCAAGATTCAGGCTCGCGCTGGCGGCGGCGCTGCGGTCGTGAAACACATCGACAAGATAGGTCATGACGACAGACTGCATAGATACAGCAGACCAGCCCGTGATAAACGTTGATACAATTGGAACGGCGATGTGAACCTGATGCGAATATTGTATGGTCCATCCAAAGAGCAAGATTGACGCGCATTGAAGGAGGGAGAACAGGGGGACGAGGCGGAGACGCGCAGTTTCCAGTGGGAAGTCACTTTCCTGGGTCTGGCGCGTATTGACAGGTTCAACGTCATCCTCTGTGTTACTCCTTGGCTGGCCGGCATCATGCTGAGCCTTGAAACGGCGGTAATCCAGATTGAGTATCTTGCCGGTAATCAGTGTACCAACCATTGAACCCACGCCGTTGGCGATAAATGTCAGGCCAATCTGAGTCTCAGTGAGACCATATTTATCTTCGAAAAGACTAGACATGGCCGTGATGCTCATCTGCCAAACAGCATAATAGACCGCGAGGAAGACAATTATGGGAGCGGCCTGCTTGCTAATGAGGATTCGGAAGGGTCCTGTAACATCGATGTGCTTCTTCGCCACTGGTGCTGAAGAAAGTGCATCGTGATTCCACTGGACTTTGGTCGTCTTCTGATAAACACGAAGAGGGTATTTGGCTAGGGCGTGTGTAGGTATCCGCCTCCCATTACCAACGATGGACCTCAGCGTCTCAGGCAAGAGAAAGACCAGGAAGACCAGAAAAACGCCGCTGTAGATAGTTAACAGCCAAAAGATGGATCGCCAACCAAGAGATCCAGCCAGTGCACCTCCGATAATAGGCCCAACTGCCACGGGCACCAGCAGCCCGGCCTGAAATATACCCATGAGCCCACCGCGATTCTCTCGAGTCGTGATATCGCCGATAACGCCTGACCCTATAGCAATTGTACTAGCACTCCCAGTGCTCTGAACACATCTCAATACAACCATAGTCGCGTAGTTCTCAGCCTCCGCGAGACCAATACATGCTCCCAGGAAGACAATGAAGGTGAGAAAGTATGCAACTCGGCGTCCCTTGACATCTGATATTGGGCCCCAGAGGCTGGGGGCTAGGCCTTGGAAGATTAGGTATGAAGTAACCGTGAGATTGATCAATTCGATCGACACATCGAGATCATGGGCGATGGTTGGGAGTGCAGGGAAGTAGATGTTTGAAGCAAACCCCGAGACTGCGATCGTGTTAATAATTGACGTTAAACAAAGAGTGATAAGTGAGCTTACATGTGGCGGCGATAGAGACGATTGTCACGACCAAGGCAGTTTGGCGTTTGTCGAAGATACTGTATGGCTCTGGAGCGGCCACAACAGGCTCGGGTGTCGCCGGTGATTCAGTGCTACTCATTTTACGAGGCTTGATATAGAAATATAGCGATTTAGTTATCTACAATCAGGACTTGGAGGAAAATGAAGTCGAAGACTTTGTTCTTATAGCTTTTGACGACTCGAGGTCGGTCATGACGCTAGTACAAGGGCTCCCGGAGTTCGGAGTTGAGGTTTAACAGTAGTGGAGACGTCACATGCTCAGCTCCGAGATGCAGCAGTTAGTTAAGTCCAGCCGTAAGCTTCTTTACGCCACTAAATTACACTGCCAAACAAATCAATACTGTATAGCATCAGAGATTCGGTTATTAACCTCGCGTTTTAGGTTATTACCGAGCCGAGCGCGAGCTGGCAAACACGCGATGGTGCTTCTCCGAGGAGCAGTTCAAGATATGTGATTAGCCCAGATGCCTAGCAATGACCAGGTTTTGGTGTCGTTTGACATGCAGGCTGACAGCGGGTATCCGGGTAATCGATACACGGGAAACCGCACAGTGGCGTTTTTGTAAACTTCATGGATGACAGTATGTAGAGATGAGATCTCCGGATCCAAACGGAGATAATGCAATGTTGCATAATAAGTCTTTTGGCTAACTAGAGTATTTATACATTACGGCGTCGCTGTCGCTATTGTCAACAGCACATCAGACATCATCTCCAGTATTCGGCAAAATTGCAATATATCCTACAAACATCTTACTACCACAATAAAATGGCTCCATCTAATCTCCCAGCTACAATGAAGGCTATCCTCCAGCCCGACAAGCACTCCCACAAACTCATCCTCTCTTCTCAACAACCCGTCCCTACCCCAGCCCATCCCCAAGACGTCCTAGTCAAAGTCCACGCCACTTGTCCCTGCAAGGGCGAACTCGACTGGGCCCTCTGGGCACCCGAGTTCGTTGGCGATAAGATCCCCATTCCCGGCCAAGACCTCGCTGGAACCGTCGTCTCAGCCCCCGACAACAGCGGCTTCAAACAAGGCGACGAGGTCTACGCTCGTATTGAAGCGAACCGTCCTGGTGCGGCTGCTGAGTATGTTCTTGCACGAGTTTCTGAGCTTGCAATCAGGCCTAAGAACTTGACTTGGGCTGAAACTGCGGCGAGTCCTATTAGTGCACTTACTGCATACCAGGGATTGTTTACAAAAGGCGGTTTGGATCCAAATGCTTTGAGTGGTGATGAGGCTGCGCGGGAGAAGAATTCCAAGGTCCGAGTTCTTATCAACGGTGCTGCTGGGGGAGTCGGTAGTTGGGCCGTACAGCTCGCTCGCATCGCTGGAGTAAAGACCATCACGGCAGTGGTTGGTACACAGAGTATCGATTTCGTTCGACAGCTTGGCGCTACCGACACCATCGACTATAAGAAGCAAAGTATCAGAGAGTGGGTTGCCCAAGATCCCGCATCTAGACAGTTCGACCTTATTTTCGACTGTATCGGCATGCCTTCTATGGCTCAGACGTGGTATGCAGTCCGGGAAGGAGGAACACTTGTTAGCGTATGTGCTGTGCCAGAGCAGAATCGTCCAGAAGATGTCAAGAAGGAGGTTAACAGTATGTTCTTTGTCATTGACCCGCTCGGCAAGGATCTAGATGTAATCACTAAACTTCTGGAGGCTGGATATATCAAGCCGCACATTGATAGCGTGGTTGGTCTGGATGATTTTGAAGAGGCTTGGGAGAAGGTTGAGTCGGGTCGAGCGAAGGGAAAGGTGGTCGTGATGGTGATGGAGGATCAGTAGTGGAACAGTCGTTTCAAGGATCGTCATCGCATTCAATCCTTTACTTAGCTACAAATCTCAACTCACAATATCAATTTTCATCACCCAGAATGTTTTACCCAGTAAGCCTGAGGATTACACCATCCCTTGAGACCGACCTCCCCCCAATCCATGCCAATACCACTCTGCTTATGTCCACCAAACGGAACATTGGGCGCCACCTCGAAATGCGTGTTGACCCAAACACTCCCTGCTTCCAACTGTTCAGCCATTCTTCGAGCACGAGCGACATCTTTACTCCAGACGGAAGCTCCAAGACCATAATTTGATGCGTTGACCCTGGATATGACATCATCTTCGGACTGCCACTTCATGACAGGGACTATTGGACCAAAGGGCTCAGTTTGCACGATTTCAGAGTCCTCGGGTGGGTTGTCGATAAGAACTAGTGGGATGAAATAGCCTTTGTCCGATTTTGCAGGTGATGCGCCGCCGAATGCACGTTGCCATCCTTGCTTGTCGACCTCTTCATAGAGGCGTTCGAGTTTCTCATACTGCATCTTATTCTGTATAGGTCCAAAGAAGGCTTCAGGGTCAGAAAAATCGCCAGTTTTAAGACCTTCCAAGAACTTGACCACTTCAGAAACAAACCTGTCGTAGATGCTCTCGTGTACGTAGATGCGCTTGATGTTCATGCAGATTTGTCCACCATGGACATAAGCGAGAAATGCGACCTATCGACTCCTTAGTGAGATTTTCTTCATCAGATGCAGTATAGAGAAACTTACCTTTCCAGCCACTACAGGAATGTCGACATCTTCACATACAATCGCTGCATCATTACCGCCCAACTCAAGTGTAACACGCTTCAATGTAGCAGCACAAGCAGCCATGATTTTCTTACCCGTCTCAGTGGAGCCAGTGAAACTGACCTTGGCTACACCAGGATGAGCAGTTAGCATAGGGCCAAGATCGTCACCACCGCTCAAGGCTTGGAATACGCCGGGGGGAAGGACTTTGGCTCCAATCCCTGCAAGCTTAAGGGCGGAGTAGGGAGTATATGGTGAGGGCTTCCATATGAACGTGTTACCGGCTAGCATGGCAGGATATGCTTTTCCAATGCCCAGTAACATGGGGAAATTCCATGGAACTATGCCGACGCCGACACCAAGAGGAACATATCGCACAACCGCTGTTCTCTATGTATACCATTAGTCTCCCTTGCTGGTCAGAGTTAACATTGTGGCACGTACATCATCATTGTCCTCGGGCTTGACCTCCTTGATCCTCAGCTTCGGAGTCTCTCGAACATGCTCCATAACAAGCAACAGCTCAAAACCACCAGCCTGTGGCGGTTTACCAGCTTCACGGCCTAGCAGGTCAATGAACTCTTCTTTGTGTGCCTCAATAGCGTTTGCGAATTTGACAAGGTAGCTGGCGCGCTCATCCCATGACAGCTTTCGCCACGCGGGATATGCAGCTTTCGCAGCGCTTACAGCTCGATCGACATCTTCTTGGGTCGAAACGGGTGACTCCCAGAGAGGCTCCTCGGTACTGGGGCAGATACCGCGTCGGTTGTCCGAAGTGGAGCTTAACTGGTTATTTATGACGTTCTGGAAAGTCTTTCTTGAGAATCAGAAAGCTGTGGTTTCAACCAGAGGGATCCATATGTACCTGGAAGTCAACTTTCTGCTCATTGGGGAAAGTCATAGTCACAAGTTGAGATTTGTGTAGAATAGCCTAATAGGTGATGAAAAGAAGCGTTGCAATACTCACTGAGGTAAGCGACCATTTCAGCTATTTATACCTCAAAGTCAGACAATTATGTTCCTTCTAGGGCTTACTACAACAACAAGAGATGCTTAGCTCCGACAGGAGTCGCATTATAGCGCCTTATCCAATAGATGCTACTCATGAGCCTGAACCCATGTTGTTGGATAAGCATAATGTCAGATGTGCTGTATCTCCAATGCCAATATGGATTAGGGCTGACGATATGACAGGAATAGCTCCACAACATACAAAAGGCTCGCCAATGGATGTTATTCGACCAAAGAACATAAGTTGAGTAAGCGACTGATTTGGTAATTTGGCCCGACCCTACACTGTCATGAGATCATGGATGAAATCACGCCTGCTACCCGAGTCAAGATCTCAGTCCAAGTTAAAAGACTGACTTGCCAATATGGAACTTAACGCACTGATAGCTTATTAATTTGCTCTCTAATCCGGTTTCATAATAGACATAAGACAAGGTAAAATGTAACGAAGTCGTAAGTGCACCAGGGAAGACTTATTTATTGTAGTACTAAATACGTCTTTTGACCTCACACCCCAGCTATTATTCTATGAGTCTATAGTTTGGCTCCGAGAAAGCCCAGCTACCAGGCATCTAAGCGTTGACACGGTCGAAGCCCTGCTGCATGGCCTTGAGGTGGCTCCAGTCATGGCTGTCAAGAGCAAGAGCCCAGGCCATGACGCTCTTGATACCGCGGGTCTTGGCAAGAAGGTTGATCTTCTCAGCGATGAGCTCGGGAGTATCCCAAGACCAGAAGATGCGGTTGGCGGAATCCCAGTACCACTGTCCTCCGTTGACCTTGTCAGTCTTGCCCTTGTCGAGAGCCTCGTGGAATGAAGCGGACAGATCAATGCCGTCACACTTTCCGTAGGCAGACTGGCAGCCAGTACCGCAGTGAGCAGCAGTATCACCACTGTTGCATGTTAACCAATGTCTAGGAACGATTTAGAAGATACTTACCACCAGCCAGAAGCGGCACAGCAACCTCCAGTAGCGCACTTGAAGAAAGTACCAGCACCACAGGTAGCATCAGGGGTAGTGGTCAAATTGGTAGGAGCAGAGACAAAGTTGGCAGCCTCGAAAGTCATGGAGCCAGACTTGCCGGTGTCGGTACCATCGGCGTTCTCGAGGAGCTCGGTAGGGCAGCCGATGGGGTTGGTGCACTTGTAGCCCTGCTTGGTGGTGAACCACTTGGCGTAGAAGGGAATGCCGAGAACGAGCTTGTGGGCGGGGAAGCCGAGGGACAGATACTTGTCGATGGCACGGGTGGCACCCTTGACGGAGACTTGGTGAGTGGTGTAGGAATCACGGCGGTTCATGAGATCGTAGGTCATGACCTGAAGAAGTCAGTGGGTGGTTTCATAAAGCTGAGGAGGGGGTATATACGTTGACAAAGTCAACAGACTTCTCGATGAGAGGGGTCTGGCTGGGGATGTAGGCGATCATGTCACGATCAAGAGCGGGGACAGCGATGGAGAGCTCCTTGGAGCCGATGAACTTCTTGACCTGCTTGAGGAGCTTGGGGAAAGCCTGGATCTCGTAGGTCTTCTTGGAGTTGACGACCTGCTTGTAGTCGGCGCCGTTACCACCGGGATACTCCATGTCGATATCTAAACCTATTAGCCAACGCTCCCATTAAATGCCATAAGGTACACTTACCAACACAGTCGAAACCGAGTCTCTCAAGCGTAGAAGCAACGCCACGAGCGAACGTCTCCCGGCTACGATCGGTCTTGAGAGCCGCATCGAAACCAGCATTGTCGCCCCAACCACCAACAGCAAGACAGACCTTGATGTCATGGTCGAAAAGAGCGCGCACCTGCTTGAGAGGCTGGAAAGGCTCATACTTGCCCGCAGGCTCAGTAGTGAAGAGCGACGAGTTGGCAAAGGACATCATGACGTGGGTGACGCTGTGCGTGACATCCTTGGAGGGCAGATCGGCGGTATGCCATTGGTCATAGTAAATGATGTTGCGCGAACAGCTCGCCTCGGCGACGGCGTAGGCGCTCAGGCCCAAGAGGGTAGTAACACGCATAATTAGAAGTAAGAAATGAGTGACTTTGTTTAAATGAGTGTAGTTAATTGCAAAAACAGTAAAAGGAATGAAGACCGTTGGAGGTTGAGCTAAAATACAGAAAAATAGTGCGGAGATTCAGCTCTTTAAATGCACGCTGTGCCGCTGTCCCTTTTTGTGAATTTAAGTTTAATTAGAACCTAAAAGTTCCATTATTCTAGAAAAAGAAAGGGAGCGCGCGTCAGCGTTTCACTGCGAATTATAGAGTTTAATTACCCTTTGACGCCCCAGGTTTCAAATTTCCACCACTAACAATGCATGAATCCGGGTTACATAGCCTTAAAGTCTAAAACGCACAGATCACGGCAATTCGGTAGCGTTGTTTTTTTTGTTGTGGTGGGATCATGTTCGGCATTTGTGAAAGTGGCTGGCGCTGAGTCGGCGAGCATCCGATCGTTCCGGTGTTTCGGGTCTCGGTGGGATGGGAGATTGGGCTGGGGAATAAGCCTTTTGGCTGTGCGCTGAATCATGGTGTCTGCTGACGCGACTTCTCTCGATTCACTGGCTTGCTTGAATAGATGGGTGTTGTAGAGACCACTTTCAGTGCTCCATTTCTTTCTTATGCAAATAACTATGCTTTGAGAGCCTTTGTGTTGCTATTTTAAGCACTCTTTCCATATTCAGTGCTGAGTTCAATGGTTTGTCTTGAAGCTTGATAATCTAGGGTAGTAGTGAAGGACCCGATCCGATGTTCCGATCAAGAACCTTCCAATAAGAATGTCATGCCATGTCACATATGGCACATTGAACTGTTGGGTATAGGATTAAGTTCGGCTTAAATACGAGTTCAAGATTAGATGTTACTCTGTATCCGTACGTCCAAACTTATAAATGTTTAATTGATGATCATACGACGTTGAGACATTAAATAGAGTCAATCGAATTAGTGGGCCCTGACAGTGGTACATACTACTAGCTGCCACAATATATTAGCCTACACGAAACAGATATCTTTCATTAGTCATGAACGACAGGTTTTATATCTCTCTATAGCCTGCTCGAAATGCCCTTCTCCCTCTGAATAAACCAGTCAACCGTCGAAGCTACTCCCTCTTCCAACGAAACCCTAGGCTTCCAGCCCAAAACCCTCTCAGCAAGACTCGTATCTGGCTTCCGCCTAATAGGATCATCCTCCCTCTTCGGCAACAACTGAACAGCAACCGGGTCATTATATCCTGTCTTTTCCGCCACGACACGAGATATTATATCAGCAATCTCACTAATCTCCATCTCTAGATCACTGCCGATATTGACCGGTCCATGATAATCGCTGTTCATCAGCGCTTCTAAACCTTGAACACAGTCGTTGGCGTGTTGGAAGCATCGTGTTGCGTGTCCATCGCCGAATATCGTGATTGGTTCTCTCTTCAGAGCTGCCATGATGAAGTTTGGAACTGCTCGGCCGTCCTCTGGCCCCATGAATGGGCCGTAGGCGTTGAAGATTCGTGCGATGCGGACTTCGAGACCGTGTTCGGCTTGATAGGCATATCCGAGGGCTTCCATGACTCTCTTGCCTTCGTCATAACAGGCGCGCGGGCCGAAGCAGTTGACGTTACCTCGATAGTCTTCGCGTTGGCAGGCAATTTGTGAGTCGCCATAAACTTCTGCAAAGCATTTATTAGCATACATGGCTCGCGGAAGTAAGTAATTCATACCTGAAGTACTAGCGAGGAGCACTCGGGCGTTATGTTTCAACGCAAAGTCCAAAACATTCGATGCGCCATTGAAACAAGTTTGCAGGATATCAATCGGTTGAGTCTCGAAATGCACGGGACTCGCGGGGCACGCAAGGTGATAAATCTGTTCGACGTTGTCTATCCATGGCAACGGATCCCGAACATCAGCTCTACAAAATATCAGCAGTGAAAAGACGCGTCGGAGGTGACTAAGCGCACTGGATATATCGCACTCGCTTGTCCGATCGGAAATTATCAAGGGTACTCTGAGATCCAGTCCACAGTGAATCAATTACGACGACTTCATGGTTCTTCTCGAGGAGCAGCTGGATTAAATTGCAGCCGAGGAACCCGGCGCCCTATCGATAAGATTAGCTGCATTTCTGCGTCGCTGCCATAGGCTCGCTTACACCAGTGACGATGATAACCATGTTGAGCGGTATTCACGATTGTGATACGAAGAGCCAGTTGGTTTGCGACAGCGTCTGGCGATAGAAGGTATAGAAAGACAGAGTCAGAAACTTGAGAATTAATTAAGACGCAGTCAAAGTATTATTTATTCTCAAGTCAAACGGGCATCATCGATCTGCCAGAGGTGAAACATCAGCTCTCAGCTAGCGAGGCGTAAGCGAAAATCTTGCCCTTGTAAGTCGCCAAGATCATCTTAGCTCCGTATCTGCCGAGCTGATCCGGCACTATCTACGTCATGTTAGCCCTTCTGTGTTCCTCATTGGGGAATATCTTGTCGCATCCTGTGGTCGCACAGATAATCTGACGTATGCGGCGTCGCTCTTCGGGCCAAAAGCAGTCGCGTTGTGACGAAAGAGATCACGACAGCTGGCTAGGTCTGGTGGGTATATAAAAAGAATGCATAGGCTGACGTGCTAATTAAATGGATGTCTGGGTTCGTAATGCTGCAATGCATGCGCGAGGACCTGAGTGGTACTGCTTCTTATCATTCATTCTCTTCCTATTAATCCGGGGCCCGGATAAGATATTACTTCACGTAACACAAAGTCCGAGGCCGTATGACCGACCCAATTGAGATTAGAAATCGACTCAATTGTCTAATTATGTATCACAAGTCCTCTTGGGGATGAATGTCTAATAACAAAAGTACCATCTATATCTGTCCTCTACAAAGCCAGAGCGAGAACAAGGAGGCCAAGAAGCCCAGACACAAATGTCTTGGTACCAGCGCTGGTAGGAGTAGCAACCGGGGCCTTAGTACCACTAGCACCTCCAGACGAAGAAGAGTTTCCAGAGCCAGAAGCAGCGCACTTTGAAGCACTCTCCTTCAAGACAGTAAGCTCATCACCAATAACACCACCGTCGCCGTGGACAAAGTTCCAAGAGAGCGCAGTCTCGTTGTGAACAGTCAACTTGGCGAAACCAAAGTGAGTCTGGTCAAGGAACATGGTCATGTTGAGACGAGGCTCGCCGTCGAGAACGCTGTGGCTCTCGAGGTTGCCCGCGGCTCCGTTGACGAGATGAACCATGGACTTGCCGGGGTTGGTCTTGTAGGTGTTGTTGTTGATGATGGAGCCAGAGTCGATGGTGCCGTTGTGGCCCATGGGCTGAAGACGCTCATACCAGTGGATGTGACTGTCGAGTATTAGTACGAAGTTTCGATGGAGGTTTATGAATATATTGACTTACCCAGCAATGTAGACGTCAACATTGTTCTTCAACATCAAATCCTCAAAAGCAGCACGGATGTTAACCTGGTACTTGGCAACCTCAGAACTATACATAGGACGATGACCCATGACAATAACCCAAGGAGTCTTGCATCGATCAACACTCTCAAGATCTTTAGCCAACCACTGATACTGCTCATAGTTCTTGGTGTCATTGTAAGAACCATGCACAGCACCAAAGGGACCAGAATCTGTGACGTAAGTCTCATTCGCCTTGGGATGCGTCTCATCACCCGTGAGGTCCGCAGCAAACGGCTTCTCAGGACTATTAGCATAATCGGTCTCTGTGTTGATCGACACAAAGTGAGCAAGACCGTAGTCGAATGAGTACCAAAAGTTGCCAACGCCGCCGGACTTGTCACCAGCCATGTGGAAGCGGTTCTGGAAAGCGGTGAAGTTGCGCTGCGAGGGAGGGCAGGAGTAGTAGTTGAGCGTCATGTTGGCCTGGGTAGCATTGCTCTTGTCGTTGTCGAGATATGCAGAGAGGGTGTTGTTGCCGCCGTCAAACTCGGCGCACGTGGCTTCGTGGTTACCGGGGACAACCATGTAGGGAATCTTGAGGGTGATGCTGTTGAGCCACTGCTGCCAGAGATCCCAGTTCGACTCGTACAGAACGCTCATGTCACCGCCGCGTGCACTTCCCTGGTTAGCGACTTCGCCCTTGGGGAGAGGAGTCTTGTAGTCATCAGGAATAGGACCGCCGCCGGGAAGACTGGTTGAAGATCCATTGTAGCAAACGGGCCAGTCATCCTCGCAGGGCAGAATGCCCGAGAACCAATCATCAGCATAGCTCAGATCACCACCGTGCCAAGCAAAAGCAGCGCCGTCAGAAACAGCCTTGTTGAGATACTTGTAAGTACCAGCAGCGTTGGTGTAGCCCATATCGTTGAGCACAGCGATGGTGAACTGTGACTTGTCGCCTGCTTCACGAGCAGTGGTGAAGCTCAGGACATCAGACTTTGTGGTGCCGTTAGCAGCGGGGATCTGATAGTAGTAAGTCTTGCCAGGCTTGAGGTCGCTGATTTGAACATCATGAAAGAACTGATTGCACTGCGTAACAGCCTTGACAGCAGAACAAGGAGGAGTGCGATCGTAGCTAGATACAAAGTAAGCCAATTGCAATTCAACGCGCAGACAAATCGGGTAATCCCTTGCGCCAAACTTACGTAGTAGTCGAACCAGTAGCTTTATTCTTCAACTCAGACGCGCTCGTTCCCCAATGAACAGCCGGCGCAGCACCGAGTCCAAAAGGCGTCTGGTAGTGAATGTTGATACCGCCAGGAGTATACGACAGCGAAATAACATTGACGTTGTTGCTGGGGTTTGAAGAGCCAGGCTTCACGGCCGGAGGCTCCACGAGACGAGGGAATCCTTTTCCATTGCCGTTGACGGTGGGATCGACCCAATCGCCGACGGGGACTGCTGGGCCCTTGTAGGGATACTTCTCGTCAACGACTGGCTTTGAAAGCGCAGGCGTGGTGAGAAGAGCGGCCAGTGCGAGGGACTTCATGATGAACCGAGGTTACCTAGCGAATCGGTAATGAGAACAGTTAAAGAATCTACACCTGCCATCCTCAAATGCAACCTTGATATATATAACACGGAAATCCCCATCTGATCGGAACTCAGCTGCCGGATCGTCATCTCCAATGCATCACCACCTCCCAAAACCATTAACAACAATCGGATCTGACGGCTCTCGCCGGTGGCAGGAACAAGTTTAGCTTCACGTTTACCCCTGCAGAATAACACTCTGATCCAATCAAGGTGAAACGTGATAAGCAGACTAAGATAAGCTTCTAGCAAAAAGACTTTGGTCGACGATAACGGATAGATGCGATAAAGCCAATGTTGTTAGAGGGTCGCTTCCACGTGGTAAAGGACATTGTTGGGTTGTTTATTTGTTGATGGATTGGACTCCATAAATCACGGCTTTTCGGCAGCTGAGATGTTGGTAATTTCTGGGTGTTTATTGGTTGGTGGTTGAGTGTCCCCCGCATTATCCCTGCTTGGTGTGTTCAAAAGTGCCAAGCAAGGTGAAAGAAAGCACTTAATACCTTTACACTAAAGATTAACTATCTTAAGTTAAACCTTTTCTGTCACCCATTTTGCGCTTGTAACACAGAGCTGCACGTTCTTCGCGAGCTGCCAGAACTGTTCTTAGAGGGAAGCTAAAAGGTATACCTTATCAGAGTACATATCTATCGAAGCGAAAGTCCTCTATAAAATTGCAGACAGATACCTGGTTCATATAAAGGGACGGTTTAGCAACGGCTCTAAAAGACAGACAGCTACCCTGCACCAAGCAGTTCAGATGGCGTTGATTGACGTACCAATAACATGCCACCATATCTAAGTATGACTTTCAGTACTAAAGAATTGCCTTGCTTTACTTCCAGAAAAAGATATGATTTTTTTAAAGGTGTACCCGTGACGGTATTCCCTGTTGAAACGACTGATTCAATCTCATTGACTGGAGATATCATAATCGCTCTTCCTTCCACGAACCTCTATACTATGACATGCAGACCTAAGCTAAGCGATACTGTATTAAGACCGGACCAACGGGAACGCACAGATCTGTCCACGGAAAATATTTTTCCGTGCCAATTACAGCTCCCAACTGAAGCTTCAATGTATGATCTGCATGCCGCAATCATGGCGATATCCCGTCCAAATATGTTTATACCCCGCCTCGGACCTCCTCCGTCTATCCCTTTCAAGACATTATGCTTAAACAAGATCCTCCGTTGACATCCTTGGTCGCAAGATCGGCTCATGATTTGTGGGATGAGGAAAACAAAGGTTGAGTCTAGGATCTGAAACGCAGGACCTGTGTAGATATAAGTAGCTCGTTGTTCGCTATGTGAAACTTGCAAGACTGAATAAATTATATTGGCAGACGATTCAAATTATAGTCCTTCTTCGTTGAGTCTCTTACCATGCTGTCCAAACTTCTTATTGCTGCCGTGGGTAGCATCTTGGCACAGAGCACTGCAGTCCACGCAGCGTCAAGCATCAGCTATCTCTTCACTTTGTCAGTCATTTAACAACACAGCTATGGGATACAAGTTGACGTCTTTTAGTGGCGACTCATACTCCCAGACTGGATTCGACCCCAACGGCGCAAAGCCCTCCGCCGCAAACCCACTCGGCAACCCGGCCTTCCCCGGATATACAACAGCCGGTGGAGCAAACTGGGTTGGCGATCTTGTCAAAGGACAAAACAACTCCCTCGTTCTGTCGTACAACTTTGCGTATGGAGGCGCCACTGTCGATGCTAATATCGTCAAGCCCTATGCAAGCACTGTCCTGAGTTTTGTAGACCAAGTCAACCAGTTCTCCAACTCTATTGGCAAGCACCCAGCTGGCACCTCATGGACAGCGCAGAACACCATCGTAGGAGTTTGGATCGGCGTTAATGACGTCGGAAACTCTTTCTATCTGCAGGATTCAGACGCAGTGGATGAGAAGGCCACTACGAGATACTTTGAGTTGCTCAAGGTTCTGTACAATGCTGGCCTCCGTAAATTCGTGCTGCTCAGCGTTCCACGTAAGTCATCAGTGACTATGGTATTCTGAGGCTTCCATACTAACGATACATGTAGCAACCGATTTGACACCATCGATGATCTCACGAGGCACCGCCTCGAACGCTCTTCTCGTCAAGGCTATTAAGCTGTACAACAGCAAGTTGACCTCAAAGCTCAGCACTTTCAAGCAAGCCAACTCTGGTGTCCAAACGCTTCTCGTTGATACATCTGTTTCTTTCAAGAAGGCTATCAACAACCCCAAGGCCTATGGCGCTCCTGATGCGACTTGCTACAATAGCAATGGAAAGTCATGCGTAAGTGACCTCCCTTTAGTGAAGACTCTTGATACTGACATCGTCAAAGTTATGGTGGAATGACTATCACCCTGGAATTGCTATTAATCAGCTGGTAGCTGAGCAGGTGGCGAATGAACTCAAGTCTAATGGCTTTGGATGGTAAATCAATTAAGACTGAGGGTGCTTCCCGTGAGGCAGATGGTATTCTGAAGTTTGTCTAAGAAAAGAAGTTTTTAGTTTAAGAGACACTAAGCTAGTGGATTTTGATGACTGAGTGGATGTCTCAAGATCCAAGCTCAAATCCCAAAGCTTCAAAGAAATTAACCTGTGTCTTGTTAGGATGTGCCCGAACCCGATCAGCTATATGGCTATTGGTGTTGCCCTCGAGTCTACGAATTATTACCTGGAGTTCATAGAAATAACCTATGTATTTGATTCCCAAATGACAATTAGTAGTCAATTAAGGAATCTTAGACCAGGCAGTTTTTTCTACTAGGAGCAAAGTATATAGAGAAATATCAAGGCCATACTATCTAAGTTTGATCACGCTATTGTATAAAGTTATAGTAATACCAGGCTTTTATAGATATATCAAGCGTTGACCATCAATTAACAGCAAGCTTTCATTTCAGGCTAAGTGTTTCAATTATTAAATATATGTTACTACCTCAACTAATAAGATCTATATATTTCTCTCTCTATCCCCCATCCATCCAACGGCTCATCCCTTGATTTAAAGGGCACGCTAGTCCGTCACCTAACGCCTGCTTTACTTGGCGCAGATGGTGGCAGAGATAGTAGCAGGGCTAGGGCAACCATAGACCTTCTTCATGCTGGGAGTGCTGTAGCAAGAAGCATCGCCAGCCTTGCAGTCAAACTCCTTGCATCCCTTACCGGTGGTGAGGATGTTGTGCTTGTTGGCGAAGGGGTTACCCCATTGACTAGACATGTTAGTATAACAGTAAGACACTGAACAAGTGCTAGAACTTACGTGCTGAACTCGTCTGTAAAATTCTGTTAGCCAATGTTTATGCTAAAGCTCATGGGGGATTGACTTACAGTAAACGTAGTTAGGGCTGGTGGTAGAGGAGTAACCGAAGAAGAGAGGGTTGGTGAGAGTCTTGGTAGTAGCAATCTTGACGGTCTATGGTAATTGTTAGCACAACAACTTCAGTCCTGATGAAAATTGACATGGATTCAACGAACCGATCCAGTGGAGCGAAGGTTCTCGGAGAACTTCTGTCCGGGCTTGAGGGTCACCAGAGGTCCAGGAGCACCGCCGTTATAAGGCCAGGACTGAACATAGATAGTACCAGAGCAGTCGTTGGTAACAACAGCCTGGTTAGCGGCGGCAGCGCTACCAACAATGGCAGTAAGGGCGGTGAGGATGCTGAACTTCATTTTGATGAGTGTGAAGATGTCTTTGGAGATGCAAGAGTCTTGTGGATGAGAGAGAAAATGCTTGAGAGTGATGCTAGAAAAATAAGCTGAATGACAGCCACTATTTATACAAAATGGAACATTTTAGACGTTGCGGTGAAAAACGATCAAAATTGAATACGAGCCTGCATGGTCTTGTGGCGTTGTACTAATGGCTATACGGGTGATTATCCGTTCGTATCGAATCATCTTGTGACGAGAATAGACCAGAGCTACGGTAGATCGCGTAGCTATCCCGAAAGCGTCGACATGGGCTAACGTGCCGAGGGCCCGAGGCTTCCGCCCTAACACTATCAGGGTACTGTAACTTCCCAATGCGGAGAGTTACAGCTAAAAGCTTGGGGTAAGCGTTAAAGTCTAGAATACGGTGGGAGGACCCGATGGCTAAAATTAAATAAAAGTGTATTAAGATTACATTAAAGGGCTAGGTAATAATATGCATGTCTCATAAAGAAGCGGTAGAATCTTTCTGGATTGTTGGCTCCACAGAAGTTATTCTCGCAGTGTTGCGTCGCTGTCACTTGGTCTGCCATGACTCCATTCATCATCTGCACGTCTCTCTACCACGATCTCCTGTGTAACAACAGTCGTGGCTTTGATACCTCGACTCGGTGAGCTTGGCTCCATAGGACTCTGCGACGCTGTCTCATCACCATGATTCTGTCTCTGCTCAGCCTTAATACTAACACTAACACCAGGGTAGGTACGATAGTGTTTTTGAGTGACTGATGGAAGAGGTACTTTATCTTTTCGCAAGGTGGTAGTATCATCCATTGAGTCATGAGTGATGTCTTGAGTTCGCCTTCGGGACATACTACGCAGATTTTGACTGCTGCGCGTTCGAGTATAGCCGTATTGGGATTCGCGGTTGCTGCGACCGAATGAGGAGGCGAAGAGCTTGGGCATAAGCTTGGAGAATAGTGGTCGGAGGGTAGGTAGGCATGATGAGATGATGGCGAGGGTGACTTCGAGGAATGACCATATGGCGGCGTCGACATTGTCCCAATTGGGATCTTTTGTTGAAGCGGCTGTCTTGAGTGTTCGAATGCGAATAATCGAGATGGCGCAAGTCCTGATCGTATTAGTAAAAGCGTGATAGAAGCGATTGAGCTACTTACAGGAAACCAATGCTAAAGATGGCCAACAGCATAATCTTTTGTTTCCTCGGAAGGTTCAAGCTTCCAATGACCGGCAACGGCATGCAGAAAACAGTGATGTCTGTGACTAGGTTGAATCCAGCCATGACATACCAGACCGTCAAAGGGTCGGTGCAATGTCCATCTAGAGCCGAGTTCCAGAACTTTGCGACGGGTACACAAATGAGAGTATTAAGGAAAGCGATTGTAATAGTCCATGAGACCATGATGACAAGTCCGTAGAATGTCAAAGCCTGTAGAATCGGTATGGCAAAGACTCGTCGGTACTGAAGAAGGATTCCGATTTTGACCAGACACATCGCGACATTATACACGACGACAGAAGCATAGAATGCCTAGTAAATATCAGCATGAGTTCAGTGCACGCAAGAGTGAAGCTGACCTTCATGTAAGCCACGTAATTCTCCTTCGACTGTTCCCACGTATGATGTCCAAGCCCATAATTATTCTCTACATCCCCGTCAGCACTCAACCTTAACAGCATTAATGGAAGCTTACCTAGCCCGATGGCCACTGCAGCTGCAATTGTCAGGACCTGGGCAGTAGCCATAACTCTATCATCCCAGCCGAGAGAATGAAGGACCTTGTATCGCACATAGAGTCGCAATGCGACGGTGATCGTGGAAAGAATGGAGAAGGTAATGAGAATGGCCTGAATCTCTACCGAGCGGGATGAACTATCCGCCGGCATTGAGCGAGTATCCATGGTTGGATGACTCTCGTCAGCCCAACGGAGGTACATTGTGCACGCACGACGAAAACAAATCTCAGCATATGTTTAAAGTCATCAGAAACACATTTTCTTTTTCGCGCGGGGGGGCCAAGGTCTAGTTATGTATATTAATTCGAGAGAGGGGCTCATATTTCAGCTCTCACAGATTCCGTCTCACAACTGTAAGAGATCGAGCTTTTACTGCATATCCAGTCACTTTCCCTGCAGAGCGATGATCTAATCGTGCATCGGCTTCCCAATCATGTAATCTCTCCGCCCTGATCTGCGTCGCAAATGATACCCTGGACCTGAAGATTACCGCTGATCGTTGTTTTACTGCGCGGTGCTGCACCAACCAGATCGAGGTGTTAACTGCCGCAGCCTGAAGTGCGGGCGACGTGAGCGTCAGTGCGGCTTGGATTTGCTAACTGCCGATCCCAATATGCCCATGTAGTTGAAGTGGGGAGAGCTAAGGTTTTTTGATAGGAGCAGGGGTTCAGAAGTTGACACTGACAGGCTTACCGAACATCCCGAGGTTAAGAACCGGAGGTTTGTCAGGGATTCATAACTGGAAAACCTCTGTGCGGTATTTTGTTTCGTCGATCAATTGTCGAAATCTCCACTGGTGACATTGCTCTTCGCAGCTAGCAGGCCCAACAGGTTGGAAAGACTGGATACTGAACCCTTGTTGAAATGACCTGCATATCAGATCTCATTTTGCTTTTCTGTTTTGTTTCACCGCTTTGACTGATTCTCGCCCGACAATCGAGCGGTGTTTAATGTCGTGATAGCCGTAATTCCGTGGCTTCAAGTAGATCTGTAACCTGGCCGGTGACGAACGAAGATCCCGCTGCAGAGAGTGAGCATGTGACTGGGGAGCCCTGGTCCATTGGTGATTTGGGCCCGTCAATATGGCACTGAAATGTCAGTCCGCCTTAGTACGTGGGTACGCTATCGTGACATTTGGCATTGACGTAGTATCACCCAATTGATTCTTCACACTAAGATAATCTAGCGAAAAAGAAAGCGCTTTGGCCCTCTCGTGACTCGCATTTTGCTCAGACATAACCTGATAGAGGGTCGTAGCGATTCAGATCATCTGAGCGTTCCCCACTGAAACATTTCTTGGTTGCTTTCACTGACTCAAAACATTGCATGAAACACTTTGGACATGTTTTAGGTCCAATCTGGTACCCTAGATATGATCAAATGCCACGTGTCGAAGTCTGAGATATACGCTCGTGCACGATATTCTCCACAAAGGATTCACTGGGGTCGGGGTCTTTACGTGATGTTGTATCACCTTCCAAGCTACTCCATAAATTTAACTAGCTACAGAAGATCTTAGGTATGCCTGCTCACCGCGTGAAATTTCAATGCAACTCCATAATGCTCCATCAAACAATTTTAAAAAGCTCATATAAACGTTACATGGTGCACCTCCAGTCGTCGATCCCATAAGCAGTAGTATTTGGTCCCCCCTCGAGAAAGAGTTCAGGATCAAGCAACACCGTTATGCAATTGAACTTGTCTCGTCATGACGAACCAACCAAAGATTGGCGACATTTCACGTTCGGGGCCTTGGCGAAATGCAGCTCTTTTTGAATAGAGTTGGTCGATCAGTGAGTCACTTGACATCATGTAGATCAGGGACATTCTCGTCGGCGCCACTTACCGTACTACCATTGTCTTTTTCTACAAAATCACCATTGCCAATAACGCTGCTGCCGAAGATCCGTTGAGTTCTTGGTGTGCACAGCTGTGAGATGGCGCATACTGTGGTCACACAATAACGTCTTTGCTTTCACTGCATGCCTCAGACCAACGGTGCTCACTCTGGGTCTGTAGAGCCAAGCTCTGTCTCCTCGATGAGTCATAGAAACGCCCGGTGGTGCATTCAGTGAACAGATCCCGTGGAAGCTCAAAATGCTAGATATAGGGTACAAAAATGACAGTAGACGATGCTGGCGTCGCGAGTGCAATCACAGTAGCTGGTTTTGACACTAGATCTACATAAGCACAAGTAAATGTTAACTAATCATATATTCAACTGCTTGAACGGGTGCTAGGCTTAGTAGTGTCCTCAAAAACGTACTGCTTCCAGTGAGATAGAGACCGTTAACGCTCAAATTGAAGCCATCTCAGTCCAGACTCCGATATCGTTTTAGTTTGATCAATTTGGCAATCGCTTTGCCAATACATATGAAAAGTCACCTCATCATCACTCCCAAGAATTCATTTCTCAATAATGGCTTTGCCACGTGTTGCCCTCAACCTACCTCACCAAACAAACGACCATATTGCGCAATCACCAATTCGCTACACCTAACTGACTTTTGCACAACATACCAGCAACGCTCATCACCAACAGCAGGCTCGACTCTTGTGGTCTCACTACCCAGTTATTTTAGTTTTGTGGTTGCCACAGATCCCCTTCCAGCCCCTGCATATGGAATGCGCCACGTCCCGCTCCCGCTAAGAGATTCCGGATAGCTTATGAAAACGGAAGGTAAACTTTATTTCTTGTCGTTGAAAGAACGAAAGAGCGAGGATGGTATTTAGAGAGGCTGTTATCACATTCGTAGAGACGTGGGTTTGCAGCTCGTTCTTCCCATGACTTACATTAACGTCACTTGTACGTACGTACAGTCTCAAGCAAATACTTAACACAAACTTCTCATACAAGAATATCGTGGACATAACAATACCGCAGCCATGACTATAGGACCGTCAGACCTCCTGGTCAGTACTATCATTGCAGCATCGTCCATCAGCTAACAGGGACAGATCACAGAATGGACACTCATCGCCCTATCGACACTCGTCATCATCGCGCGAGTCTACCTCCGTCTCGTTATCCAAAAACGAAAACTTATCGACAGCGACATATGGATGATCGCAGCATGGGCAGCTGGTATCACCGTGGCATCGTTCTGCGTCACGTACGTCCACATGGGCGTCATGGAGCCATCGGTGGACATCACCTTGAAGCACTATGATGGAACTCGCAAGGACAAAGAATTCGTTCTCAAGGTATGATATGATTATCATCAGTGAGGCGCGTGCTAACATGTACAGTTGCTTTGGATCTGTGCTATCCCTTTCTTCACGGCGTTTTATCTCTGCAAAGCTGCACTGCTCGCTGTCTACCGCCAAGTCATCCCTGTTCATATGCACAAGAGACGAATGTTTCTTTGGGCCACTGCTCTTTACGTCGCACTCTCTTATATCGTCACCATGGTTCTTCCATTTTGCGTCTGTATCCCGGTCACTCGATTTTGGTTAGTCTCTGTCTACTTGCAATGGTGTGCGACTTGCTAACAGCACTAGGTCATTGGAACCTGGCAATAAATGTCCGCGTAATGCTGCAAATATGTTCTTGACGACCTCTTGGGCTCTGCATTTTGCTGGCGATGTTTTCAGTAAGCGATTTCTGTTGATGGTATGGTCAATGCTAACTATGGCAGTCTTTATTCTTCCCTGGCTGATCGTACCTGATCTCATGATTAAAGGATGGCTGCGAGTTGGTGTTTACTTGACCTTCCTCCTTGGCATCATCAACATGGTCATTAGTATCGTCCGCTTTCATGAACTAGTCATCCTCGGAGCCAACCGCCACGTCTCCATCGTGGAAGCCCGTAAGTTTCTCACTCACCTTCTCACGAAAGGATGCTAACATGTCTCTAGACTTTTGGAATACCTTGGATCTATATCTCGGTCTGGTCATCGCATGTCTCCCTTCATTGCGGCCATACTTCAACCTCGCTGCCAACTCACGCGCATTCAACAGCATTCGAGGCAAGGGAACAAGCCAAGGCAGTCGCTATACCACCGACTCCATCCAGAAACCTGAAGCAGCGAGACTCGCACAAGATCAATCGGGTATCTCGCCTAGTCGGCCCATCAGACGCTCACGTTCATCACAAGATTTTGACTTGGAGTCTTGCGGTGACTCTTCAGATTCACACGATGATGCAAAGAACAAGGCTTTTGAGATTGAGTTGGCTCGAGTGCGCACTCGTGCAAGAGAGGCATCTGACGAGCAGAATATGTAAAACCGGTGAATAACATATCAGAGCGTTTTGAAGGGCCACCTCCTACACCAAGTATGGCACATCCTCTCAGCAGGACTAAGACTTTCATTCATTTTGGGATGGCCTGTTATAACTCATACTCTAATGAACTTAATAAAAGTCACTGTTTTTCAGCTTCACACACTGCTGACTGCTAAAGTATTACATGTCACAGATTCACGATCGGCACTAATACATTTCCGGCCATGAAGCCACTCGAGTTTATTTCCAAAAGGAAGCATTTTTAAAAAGACAATCGACTGTATTGGTATGCTGTGGCGCCAGCTACTGAAGATCGAGTACCAACCACGGCTAGAGTCGAGCGCAATCTAGACCTGAGTATCCGTAATCCAACTGTCTTGTTCCATATTTTGGCGCCCAGAGCGGCTCTATCAGAGAAGGCAGGTAGGGTTTATTTCTCTGCCTCTTTTTAATACTCCTGAAGGTCGACTATAATCTTAAATAACTCGTAGAAAGGGTTCACAAAGAAAATCGTTTATGTTACATGTGTTTCGGGGGCTCGACCTGCTCTGATTGAACTTGCTGAGGATGGTACTTCACCGACAATTTTCGAATATTTTGTCTAATTTCTCTTTCTCTTTCAGAGCTTCTTCATTCTTGTCAGCGTGGGCTTTTTTCTCTTTGGCGGGATATGTGTGGTCAGACTTGTCGTTGCCCTTGTCTTTGATTTCGTCCTTCTTTTCGTCTTCAGATTTCTTGGATTTGTACTTTTCCAAGCCCTGAATCCTGTCATTCAAGCCCTTGAGCTTTTCTGCCAACTCTTTGTCGGGAATGACTATCGAGGCTTTCAATTCCTTTGAGGTGTCTTCTGAGTCATCGTCTTCGAGCCCTTCCTTGATTAATTCTTTCAACGCTGTCTTGATAGGATCTTTGAACTTTTTGACATTTTCCTGCTTTTCTTTCTCCTCTTTCTCTTTCCACTGAAGGAGGTAATCCTCTACCCAGTTCTCTTTCAATTCCCTCTTCCCATGCTTATCGGGTCGAGCAATGTCCTTGGGATGCCTTGAGGAGTCTTCCTCGTCCTCATCCTTGTCAGTTTTAGAAGAGATATTGTAATGCTTTGACTTTTTCTCGTCATCTTCCTCATCGGTCTTAGAAGAGTGCTTCTCCTTCTTCTTCTTATCCTTAAAGTTGTGCCATTTTTCTATCACTTCCTCAACCAGATCTTTTTTCCCTTTCGACTTCTTCTTTAATGAGTACTCTTCCTCGTCCTCGTCCTCGTCGGTTTCAGAAGAGTGCTTGTCATGCTTTGACTTTTCCGTCTTGTGGTATTTGGTTTCAGCTGCCTCTTTTTCACTCTCTTTCGCGTGAGCCTTTTTCAGTACCTCGTCATCAATGCACACCGTGATGTGATTGTGGATGACCGGGGGCTCAGTCTTGCCTTCCTCGTCAGTTTCAGAAGAGATCTTGTAATGCTTTGACTTTTCCTCCTTGGGATATTTGGTTTCAGCTGCCTCGTTTTCAATCTTTTCCGCGCGAATCTTTTCCAATGCCTCCTTAAAAAATCCGACTCCGTTGTCACTTCCACCGATTGTTCTCTTAACGACAACACTGTTGTCCTTGACAGGATGGGACAAGACGTGGACGACCCCCACCACCATGAAGATGAGGAGGAGTCGAGAAAGGCATGGCGATGCCATTTTGGGAGATGATAAGGATAAGCAATGGGGATTGTGTTAGGGTAGAATGTCCCCTGTCGTTCGGGAGCAGGATGGGATATGTCTTGAAAGGTGTCTAGATGAGGGAGGGATTGATTTATTTATAGATAAAAGGTCAGGGTAGAATCACGCGTGATATCTTTTATCCTCAAAGTGGCTTATGGGCTGCTCGATTACACTATCTACTTAAAATGTTGAGATGTCTTGTTTACAGTGTTGGGGCTGAAGCCTCTTTAAACCATAACCTTATCACAGACATCACCATTCGGGTTGTATCTCTCAGTAGACTCTGATCATCGTACAATTCAGAAGCCTCAATTGATGTTGACGATATTTTCGAAAGAATCGTCTCTCGGGAGGAATATCTTGCATCCCTCTAACAGTTAAATCTAAATCCTGGAGACCACGAAGCTGAGGCTAGATCTATCCAAGAGGCCTTCATCAGACTCTGGACTAAAGTGCAACTCAAAACACAGCGATGAATAATGAGTCTTTTGGTACCGTCGGGCTGTGTTCGGTTCCTATGTTGACTAGTTCTAAATTCTCTGCGCTGATATAAGCTCTCAGCTTAGGACTTAGTTAATCTGGCCGTCCCGTTGATATATCTCCTATCAATGGCAGAAGTCTTTCCTTGCCGCCTTTTTCATGGCCCCTTAAACATCTCATCTCCCTCGCTGCTCCCTGTCTCGGCCATACCCTCACTTAGAATTTATACCAATAGCCATCGGTCACTTTAAAGATCCCGATAAGAAATTCGCCGACCCATCGGAGACTTCGCATCACATAAACAATCCGCAGTCTCCTTACCAAGCACTTATAAAAGTCCCCAGTGAGTCAACCTTATTGCCACAACTCATCCGATCACCTAATAAATCTGTCAATTACCATCACAATGTCACCCCCTCTCGAACTCTTCTCCCTTTCATGGGGAATGTACCCCCGCCGCGTTCTGATCTATCTCGCCGAGAAAAACCTCCTTCAATCACCACTTATCAAATTTACAGAAGTAACTGTCTCCCCAAATAGCAATAGTCTGACCGCGCCTGGCAAGCCCAAAGGCTCGGTGCCAATCTTGCGTCTTTCAGATGGAGCATTCATCAAGCAGTCAATCGCCATTCTTGAGTACTTTGAAGACATCTGCGATAATCCGCGGGAGCCATGGCATCTTGAACTAGCGAAAAACGCCGGTGGTAGTATACTTGGACATACAGCGGAGGAAAAAGCACACGTCAGAGAGATTCTGTGTCTTGCTGATGAAGTCACCAGTCAATTCGGCTTTGCGTGCCACAAGGGTACGGCGCTGTTCAACATGCTTGAGGAGACACATCCCATTACGGCGAAGCTTGCTCTTGAATACTGCACCAAGAATCTCAAACTGCTAGAGAAATATTACGAGGGGGATACTCGCTTT
Organism: Fusarium sp. NRRL 25184; assembly: GCA_013755755.1. Taxonomy (NCBI): domain Eukaryota; kingdom Fungi; phylum Ascomycota; class Sordariomycetes; order Hypocreales; family Nectriaceae; genus Fusarium; species Fusarium sp. NRRL 25184. The sequence goes on along the minus strand of JABSSZ010000091.1, from coordinate 17,136 downwards.
AATAGCGGAGATGGATATGTCACTATTGCTGATTGCGTCCTGTACTCGACTCTGCACTTTGCCAAAGACCTCTACGCCTTGGACCTCTTGGCAGACCCTGAACTTGCCAGTCTTAGGGCCTTTTACACTTGGTTCGGTGGAAGAGAAAGTGCCCAGGTTCCGGAAAACCATTTCCCCTTTCAGATCAAAGAACTGGCTTGTCAATGGCTTCCTGTGGAGTAACTTTAAGTGGCGACAAGAACAAACTGTGACCACAACGACTGGTTCAATGGCTTCCGATTGATAGGAGGGACTTGTTTTATACATAACAAATAGAGTATTAAATAGACATCATTTCAAGAACTCTGCCGCCGTGCCGCCACGGATCCACTCCACCACGATGATCTCCTCGGGCCGTTCATAGCGCCGCGTCTCGGCTACGGTGTTCCACGGCTGTTTTCCCCTCCCGAAAGAGTGCGGGGGTGGCATCAACCCTTTCGGATGTTTTGCCTATCAAGTTTGTGGTTGATGTCATGTGAAACAATCTCGTCATTGATAAATTGAGACATTTCTCAGTCCAATCCACCCAAACAGCCCTCATTCAACTCTTATAAATATGAGCTCGACGAATGGAAGCGAGGCAATCAAGCCTCTGATGCTAATCGATGGCCAAGTATGAAGTCCACTTCCCGCTCATTCATTATTTATTAACTCTATCAGCTGGTCGGCGCCTCTGATGGTAACACTTTTCCCCTCTTTAACCCAGCGACGGGCGATAAAGTCGCAGAAGGTAAAACACACACAATCCCCGCTCTGCTTCTCAGCTAAAACTATCTTTATCAAGTCCCCGAAGCCACAAAAGACGATGTCAACAACGCCGTCGCAGCTGCACAGCGCGCCTTTCCTGCATGGTCTGCCTTGGATCCCGCCAAGCGCGGCGGCTACATGAAGAAACTCGCGGGTCTTATCAGACAGCATAATGACGAGCTGGCTTTACTCGAGGCCAAGTCAATGGGTCGTCCGTTACCCGAGTTCTTTGAAGGATACGCCGCTGCTGGGAGTTATGAGTACTACGCTGAAGCTTGGCCGCACATCCAAGGCCAGGCGAGCCTCAATACGCCAGGCTATGTCACCATGACTCTACGTCAGCCATTTGGTGTCGTCGGTGCTATTATCCCATGGAACGCTGCCCTCCTCTTCTTTGCGGGGAAGACTGCACCTGCGCTTATCACCGGAAATACTGTCGTGCTCAAGTCGAGCGAGAAAGCGCCGCTGGGCGCAGCCAAATTTGCTGAGCTGATCCACAAGGCAGGTTTTCCTCCTGGTGTCTTCAACGTCATATCAGGCCATGGCAATCCCTCCGGGGCCGCCCTCTCGTCACACATGGACGTACGTGCAATCTCCTTTACTGGCTCGGGACGAACTGGACGGGCGATCCAGGAAGCAGCTGCCAAGTCCAACCTGAAGAAGGTGATTCTTGAACTCGGTGGTAAATCGCCTGTTATTATTTTCGATGATGCGGATATTGAACAGGCTGCTAAAGATACTATGCATAGTATCCAGTGGAACAGTGGACAGGTCTGCATGGCGAATTCTCGCGTTTACGTGCAAGACACCATCGCTGAGAAGTTCATCGAAGCTAGTAAGAAGGCACTTGCTGCTGCGAAGCCGGGTGATCCGACGGAAAAGGGTGTTGATCATGGTCCGCAAGCAGACAAGACTCAGTACGAGTCCGTTCTTTCTTATATAGACGAGGGAAAGAAGTCAGGAAAGCTAGTTCAAGGTGGAAAAGGAAGCTATGACAAGACCGGAGGCTTCTTCATTGAGCCGACCATCTTCGTGGACACAGCTGAAAACGCCAAGATCATGAAGGAAGAGATCTTCGGACCTGTCGTGAACATCAACGTCATCAAAACGGAAGAAGAAGCTATCCAGAAGGCGAACGATACAGAGTATGGTCTGTACGCTGCCGTCTATACCAAGAATATTGATCGGGCTATGAGGGTCACTCAACAGCTCAACTCGGGCTACGTAGGTATCAATTGTACCAGTCCCACGACTGCGCGAGATCTTCCTTTTGGGGGATACAAGTCTTCGGGGCAGGGTAGAGAGGGATGGCTTTACAGTATGGATAACTTCTTGGAGGTCAAGAGTGTTATGATGAAGGTGGACGCGGGCGGTCCAAAATTGTAACAAGAGCCATGGAACTTATCAGCACAATATATTCATTGCCACTATCATTCGGAGATGGAACTATAGCATATAAAGTTCCATTTCTATGTCTAAATCTGAGCCCTTGCTCCTCTACGCAGAGCCGCTGCCGAGTGGGGGTCCTTGAGCTGAGGTTGGCCTCCATTAACGCCGATGGCCACTCAACTAATCCAAAAGACCTCTTCACATAGGACTCAATTCCTAACGACAACACGTGTACTATGAAAATATCTTAGTATGTGGTTTACAAATTGAAGAATCTCTCTGGATATAACTTACTGACATCCCGCACTTCTGAGTTTCGAGGACGGGGTAATGTTCTTGTTGGTCGTGAGGTGCAGTGCCATAGGGACATTGCACATTGCCGAAGCCATTGTCGCAATAGAGGGCATCCTCGTGCCAGTTTGGATCAGACTCGACATAATATACCTTCGCCCTCGGGCCACAGTATCCTGCATAAGAGGAAGTGGCGAGGAGGAGGATGGGGAAAAAGGTATAATACGTGAACTTCATTTTGAGACGAGGGAAGATTGAAATGAATTCAAAGTAAGATACACATGAAGAGAGAAGATGGGCCGTTTAAATAGCTTAATTTAAAATTGCTACATAGACTGTATTATCATAGCTTGTAATACGAGCAGGAAAGTTCACAGATCTCCAAGAACCCACCAATGGAGAATTATTATCATTATCGGCAGCATAATAGGATTGCACTAAGAGCTATCATGCCTACTAATTGGTTTATCTATCTAATTAAGTTCTCGCCAGTGTTACAGCTAAGTAGGTATGGTCTCTAATCCTTGTAAAGTTACTTCTTCTAGGCATACTAGGCAAAATAGGGTTTTGTATTAACTTGTTTATCTGCAGATGACCGATGCAGTCCCTGCACCGCTGCCAGTCTTTCCCTGCAGCACTCACACTCTGCTAATCCAACCAAAAAGACTCCAAGTCCAGCAGAAACTCAAAGTCCACATTGATAAAGCTCTTCCACAGATCAATCTCCCTCAACCACGGCTTCGTCTGCATAGCAAACGCAACAGCCGTACAATACCTCAACAAATCATCCTCCCCCTCTCCCATAACCAATATCAAATCCCCCCTGTGCACAACCCTATCCCCAAACTTATCCTTCAGCACATCCAGCCTCTTCCCCGTGGTGTGATGCGCACTTAATTCACTACCAGGCATATCCTTGGGCACAAACTTCCAATCCCAAGACCGACCTCGACTGTCGAGGAAGCTTGTGTTTCGACGGTTGAAGAGCCCGACCATGAAGGGGTAGAAGTGCGGCGCGGACCAGAGACGAAGTAGGGCGAAACGAGCGGTGGTGTGTTTTTCGGAGAACGAGCGTGCGGTGGGGATTATCTCGGGCCATTTGGAGGGATCGACAAAGGTAGGTGGGAATTTCATGGGGAAGTTGCCGTAGTGGTCTTTGTAGTTGATGAAGAGGTCGAGTTTGTCGGGGCGGTGGGGTTCTTTGTTGGCTGTTGCAACGCCTAGAACGACTTCGGGATGGTTCTGCATGTACGCTGGGCCGATTACGCCAGCATGATACACTGCGGCTTTGTTAGTGATGACTCATGAAGAAAGGGGAGTGACGAACAGTGGGCGATGATAGGACGGACAGTGAGACTCCATTCCATAGGGTATATATCAGCAAAGTACCGTCCGTCCATCTTATAAAACTCATTCCACTCTTTCCAAAAATCCTTATCACGGAATTTATAGCTCGTTCTCGTCCGGCGGTCAGGCCGCTCCTTGCTTCGGTCCTTGGGATCAAACACGCCTGACTTTCTAAACTCATCGCACTGGCTTGAGTTGATAAACATGGTGACTAGCTTTGTGACATTCGAGTCTGGGAAGAACATGGCGATTATGGCGAAGGCTTGGACAATGTCTTGCACGATGAAGCTATGAGGCCATGGATACTGTGGATCTTGGACGTAGTCGTCGTAATCGCCGCGAAGGTCGAGCCATTCGAGAATCTCGGCTATGAAGAAGATCCAGTCTGTTGAGCCGACGTGGGGTGTTTTAAGCATGGCGCTGAGTGTTTCTTGGAGGAGGTTGTATTTGGCGTTGTAGCCTGGTTCGAGATCTCCCGCGTGGAAAGACTCCTTGAAGCCTAGTTCCGTTAGTCTGGATCAAATTGGAGGGATGAAATACTTACTGAATGCCCTATCTCGTTCCATCATCTCCATAGGGTCAGACTCCTCAAGACGTTGATCATACGACAACGTCTTGTACGCATTAATCAACCCCGTCCGCTGAAGAAGTTCCCGCTGCTCCTTGTTTAACTTATCACCCCTCGCCTGCAAAAGAGCCGTCTCCCAGACCTTGGGCAGACCCCAAATATTATCCTGATCATCATCCTTTGCCATACTCATCGCCTTCATCGGATTCTCCCCCTTATTGATAGCCTCAAGACCCTTGACAAAGTGCCTCGCCGTACTAGGCAAAATATCATCTTCGATATTCGCAACGCCATTCCTAATTTCTCGGAATGCAACACTCTTCTTGTTAGAGGTGAGTTCATCCGGGAAGAGAATCGCGTCTTCTACTTCGTTCGCTTTGTTGTAGAACATGTATGGTGACTCGGCTATTTCGGTGTCTTTGCGCATCGTGACTTTCTTGTTGCTGATATCGAAGAGCCGGAACTCTGATCTTTCGTCGACGATGGTGTCCCAGAGACTTTTGACCTTCTCGCCTGGTTTGATCTGCCGGGTTCGCATCGTCTTTTCGTTGCGGTGCAGGCTGCGGAGGAGAGGCTCCATGTGGATGTACATGTCGCGGGGTGTTCTCATACGCCAGGCATTACGAAGTTCCTATTACTAGTTAGAAATATCTTTGGGTATTGAGGAGGGGACTTACCATGACGACAATGTTATACAAGTCCATGTGGGGTTCACCAGGTACAAAGTCCCAGATAAACACGTCGTAATAATCATCAAAGCCGAACCTCCACTCTCGAAGAACATCCGTCAACTTCATAAAGTCCGGTCCAACTTCAAGAATATTATACCATTCATTCCTCGAGGCCCTTCCAAGACCTTGTTTCTTTCGATACGTCCAGAGCTGCTCATCATCCGGCGCGGTGATAACACGACCAGTCTTGCCATCCCGCACCATGACGAGAAGCTCTCCCCTCCGCATGACAAGATACTGCAGAAAGCGTCTAGTAACAGGATCATTCCGCTTCATGTTTCCCACAAGAATATTCCTCGTCTCGACGATATCATGCTGTCGCCGACCCTGGCTTCTACCTCCAATCTGATGATGGTGACTGTACTTATCTGCATCAAAATCTGTAAAGTAGGGAAAGAAACCAAGTTGTTGAAGTTGCTGCATGAAACGATCTTTACCCCAAGACGACCAGTTCGAAGCTGGAAAGTACTGCCATAGCGTGAGCAAGTTGAGATCAAAAAACTCGGACCAGTTTCTGCAAAGTTGGATAGCATGCTTTAGATCGCAGTCCTTTGCCATGACGGAGAATTGGAGCCAGCCATCGCGCGACATTGCATTCTCGCTCGCGTGGTTCCAAATACTTTTTCCGCAGATGGTAACCTTTGTCTTTCTCTGGCGCTGGGATTTCTTGACTTTTTTGCGGGCGCGGTGGCTTTCGACTTCTCTGATGATGCGAGCTTTGAACCAATCATCCGTGTGAAGATGAGAATATCGATTCTCGCCTTGAAAAAGCTGTTCCATGGTCTCGTCATCGTCATCGTCATCGTCGTCTTGGACGGGGAGTTTGTCGTCTGCTTTGTCGCCGCGAGCAAAATCTGCGCATGCATCGCGAATGTCTTGGAGTGTTGGTTCAGAGACCTTGAGGCAAAGATCGCGCAAGTCAGCTTCCGTGACTGAAGTGTCGTCGAGGAACTCTTGTACAGTTGTAGCTCGGAGGGCAGCTGGGAGAAGAGATGCCTGCAGGAGGACAAGGCGGCAGAAGAGGAGAAGTTTAATCTCTCGAATGTCACGAATCAGCTCGTCAATCTCGTCGTCTTCCATGGGAGCAGTCTTCTCCCATGTCTCGTGAGGGTTCTCGAGAGTACCGACAAGTTGCATGCCAGAGATATTGTCCAGGTTCTTCTTAGCACCCTGTTTCAGTCGCTTCCTCATCTCTTCCTCGGTCTCGATGTTCTTCTTATCCGGTTCTTTGAGTTCAGGCTCGGTGCTGTCCTTGCCACTTGCTTGCATGGCCAGAAGCTTCTTTTGTCCAAGGAGATTCTGAAGTTCCTCCAATGGGTTGCTGTTGCTGAGAGCATTGCTCTTGGCCTTGTGTTTCTTCTTGTTTTTCAGCTTCTTGGTAGGAGCTGGGGCCTCCTCAGCGGGTGCAGGTTCAGGTTCCTCTGCGGGCTTGCTCGATGATGCATCAGCAGGAGCAGGCTCATCAACTTCCATCCACAGGAAATGCTTGATCAGGTCGATGTATCGATGTCTCTGCTCATCTTCCATATCCTCAATAGGATCCCAAGCCTCGTCATCTTCATCTGCATTCATAACCATGCGTTCTCGGTATGCTTCTTCGAGGAAGGCATCTTGAAGTTTCTGCTCCTCCTTCTTGCGCATCACCTCCATTCTCGCTTCCATCTGTTTCATATGACGCTTAAACAGGGCAGCTTCCTGTTTGAGCTTCTTCTGTTCCTTTTCACGGTTCGCTTCTTCGTCATCTTGAGCATCACGGACCCAAGAGTACCATTGCTCTTTCATGTAGAGGATGGCCATGAGTCGCTTCCGGGCTCGTCCAAGGGCTAGAAGGACGATGTGGCGGTGACTGACGAGTTTGTCGATGTATGCTTGATGACCATAGTCATAGCTAATTGAGTAAAAATGAGCGTGATGCTTTCTGCGAGCTTCAATGACTCGGTTGAGGGTGTTCCATTTGACGTGGAGATGATCAACGACTTGTTCCATCTCCTTGCTGTCGCTGACAGCGCTGAAGTCATCATTGGCTAGCGGGACTTTCGTCTCTGCTAGATAAGAAGGCGGATCTTTGTCGAGGGCATCAAGTTGAGCATTTCGCCTCTTATAACCGATATACAAGCCGTGAGCTTGTCTGGCATGCAAGAGACAAAACAGCTGATTTGCGTGAGTGGCCTCTTCGGTGCATCGCTGCAGATCAGCAAATCGCAGTGCCTTAAAGTCTGTTAGTTCTATTAATTGCATACCAAGTCTGTTTCTGTTCGTACCTGACACTGCGGCGCAATCGGAGCCATGATAATTGGCGTCTTTGGTGATAGCTGGTGGTTTAGGTTTGTAGCCGTGAATCTCAGGCTGTTGGGTTTCAGCTCCTGACCGACAGATAAGATAAGGCGATGCACGATAAGATAAGATAAGGTTCGGCAGTTGATTCGCACACGTGTCGTCATGCGGAGTATTTCCCCTCTTGACACGCGAATTCGAAACTTAATTTTGCGGCACGACGCGTTCGCATACCCTGGACAAGACCTGATAGGAATCGATGATGTTTTATCTAACCTACCACTGGCCATCAATGGTACGAGGCATCAGGCTTTACCTTCTAGTATCCTTTGGCGGAACGGACTCTGTTATAGGCGGAGTGGTAATAATACGGATGATATGTTGTAAAATTGAAGGGAAAGCTTGAACTAACTCTGAAACTCCATTTGTATTGAAGTGAGACGGTGCAATACTGCCAATCATGTTTAATTTAATAAGAAAAGCCAACTCCAACGGTCGGCAGTCATCTGCATTCTGACGTGTTGCTAATATGACAACGGCACAGCAACTCAAGTGCATGTCCATACCCAACTACGAAGAGCCAGAGTTGTCAGCACACGACCAGGCTGCTGAACCTCCAGATACTTTGTATGAGGCTATAATGTCAACCACGGAAGTATATGTCCCGGCTATAGTTAGAAATGTCCCCAAGACGATGATTGTGACGCTCCAAAGCACTCCGATGGACCAAGAGATGGAGAGATCTTGCTTCCCACGCTTCCAGTTGTCGTAGAGCCACATACATCCCATAGGCTGGAATGAGAGTGATGTAGCAAGCAACGCCCCGATAAGAGAAACGAGCCCACCAAAGATAGGAATACCGCTGGCTATCACATATGCAACAACTGTGATACCGGAAGTGCATCCTATCCAAGATGCCCAATGGGTAAAGGTATCGGCGGCGAGGTGTTTGGAGCCTCGTAAGACACGTACAAAGACATGCTTACTTGCCAGCTACATTCACAGTCTTAGCAACAATTCCACAAGGGTACCTTAAGTAAGTACTTACGTGACAAGTCAACATAGTCGTGACTATTAGCCCAGGAAGAGCAATTCCATAGCTGACTCTCTTGATCAAGACACCTGCAGATCCCAGAGCTGGCGAAGCAACATACGAGCCACAAAAAGAGTATACCACGCAGCCGATTGCAATATAGCAGGCACTGATGACTGTCTGGCACAGGATCAGAGATCTCGTGTAGTGTCTAGGATCCCTCATTTCTGCAGCAATGCTGAAAAAGGCCGGGGTGCCTGCATAGGCAAATATCAACGCACAGATAGCGGACATGGCGTTGGTGAAGCTTGGCTTCTTAAAGAGCTCGTAGTCCGATACCCAAACTTCATCTTTGGGTGCCGCTGCGGGTCGATCTTGTATACCCACGGCAATTGTAAGGATAATGACTGTATTTGGGACTTTAGCATGGTATTATCAAGACAGAGGTGCGGGCATATACTAACCAGAGGAGATGACACATATTAGTCCCAGCCAGGCGAGCCAACTTAGTTTCCCGAGGGTTCGGATGCTAGCAAATATGAAGCCAGTGATAGCTGCAATTGCGACAAAGACGGCTGTACAAGTTCCATGATTAGAAACGGCATTGAAGCCAATTGACACGCTCAGCATTGCCGACCCGCAGACAAACGTCCAGTCTAAGCCACCAGGCATTAGTTATAGTCCAGCCACCCTGGTCTTCAAAAACGGGCGGCTTTGACTTACAGAGACCAAAGGCAAAGCCAAAGATTTCCTGCCCAGCACGGCCAAACATGAGACCACCCGCATCATCAATACCGTATACTTCACGATGCCGAAGCTTGAAAGTGCCGACTATGTAATCTGACCACGTCGTAATTGCAGCTATGGTGCAAAGACAGATGAGGCCGGGTATCATTCCCAGAGTGTCAAACACAGATGGGATGGACAGGATTCCAAGGCCAAGCTGTGTCTTCATCATCAGACCAGCTGTGCCCACCCAACCGACCTACACATAAAATTAACAAACTGGATTTTCAGGAGACAGAGAAAACTCGCATTGCGGTAATTTGGGCCATCATTGGTGAGTCTTCCGAAAACAGCATCATGAGGATGACCAGGATCATCATGAACTTCACCAGCAAAGATTTGACCCTCCTGGTCATCAACCTTTTCGGTCCCAAGCATAGTAACAATTGATCAGATAATCGAGCTCGTGTTCACCTTCCAGATCGTGAGAAATAAAGGAAAGTGACTCCGAGATGTGCATCTTGTCACAATGTGAAATTTTCTCCATTACCTCCGATTCTAACTGCCAAGACCACGTAAGCGGAGCATGTTTACGATACAAATCATACAATTGAGCATTATTGGAGTTTTGTAGAGTAATTTCTTCTTGTAGCCCCAGAGTGAATTCCACTTGATCACCGAATTCTGCCGATACCGGATGTTGGAGAATGGTGGGCGGGTGTTTGATTGGTTGGGGTAGTGGTTAGGGTGGGTTATCAATCTGATCTAAACTCAATTGGAGATCTCGTTCGCTTAGTGCAAGGGGCAGAATTTGTTAACTCTGTCATGCATTTCAAGTCTTTGTCAATATACATGTTGCGAAAAGGTCAAATAATCATGCTTGTAACTCTTATGGTGAGTAATTCTTGGACTCTACTTGCTCCAGGTTGACAGATCTTTGTCAATTGGATTAATCAGCTCTAGTGTAGTTGTCCCCGAGCGCAGTCAAGCGGACCAAGTCACAGCTCTGTTGAGAATGCTGTTCAAAACGCATATAGAATGATTTACAGCAGACGGATAAATAATCTCAAATATGGCGCAGCCCAAGATAAGCAAGTCCTGATTCTGTTCTCTGGCTTGGTTTAAGCAGACAAGCTGTTCCATATTGTTCCTCACGTTATCTAGATTTGTCTCACGTGTGATCTGCCCCTAAACCAAGAATGGAGAGAGTCTGGAACTTTCGGAGGGTTTGTTCCACAAGCCTATTAGTAATCATTTTCCGGATCCACTAGAGGCTGAAACTCATGGACCTCGGTTATGAACCCAAAGACTTAAAGAGAATTCAGTAGATGTCTGCCAGATGCTGGAGTTTAATTTAGATAACATAGAGATACTACAGTATGGTTAAAGTAATTTACTTATTGCGAAGTAGTACTTGGAAGAATGGAGAATATCTGCTGTGTTTATTCCACTCTTCTATTTCCCTATCTATGTCTCCATATTTGGCCCAAACTCACCATTTACTAAGAAGATACATAGATAGCTCATCAACTTCACACAGGCACATCCCTATTAAAATAAATACAGAAATTATTATGATATATAAATAATCCATAAGTGTCATTCTTCTCTTTTTATTATATTTAAGAAGCAAAGATTGATCGCAGAAGCAGACCGCAAGCAAGTTCAGGGTAGGCATATGTACTGGCCTTTGAGTCGGCCCGATAGCAGGACCAATGACAGCACGCTGCCTAAGGGAGATGGCGAGCGATGATTGTGCCTACGATAACCTGTCTCGTGACGCGGGATGACATTCGACCTGCCGACTTGATCTAGATCATAAGCCACGTGTTGGTGATGGCTTGCGGCTATAGTGATCGGCCGATAAACCGAACAGGAGCACAACCAATTGCGATTAACCAAACCGCAGCCAAGCTTCAATAGGCAATTCAAGACAAGATCTAGCCGTCGCAACAACGTTTCAACAGAGCTATCATTCGTCATTTCCGGCTCCGGCACATGAAATCGCGGGGAAATCTGAGCCATCCCTCTGGATCTAGACCCTCCAACGGACTTCTCTACCACGGACTTCTCGCCGTCGATCATCACGAGTCACGACTAACTCAATTGACGAAACACAACGGGCGTTTTTCGTGTGCGGGAATTGGCCGAGCGAAAACAATCCCTGTTTTTTGGAGATGGAGATGCTGAGATTGGCTGCGTCTTTTCGAGAGCATTCTGACCCGCTTTATTAGCAATGAGAAGATTGGCATAACCTTGTTTCTCGTTGGTCAATCACACGTGAGAGTACCCCACCCCCAGAATGGTCTGCGTTGCGGAGAAAATGGACGTTGAGGAAATTACCCACTGCAAGTTCTCCAAGATTCTGTGGTGCCATTTGGCGGTGAATCGGGCCATGAACTGGGAAAGACCTTGAAGAGATGAGACAGAGAAAATTCTACTCATTCAGATGAAGAGACATAAAGAGTCTGCCGTCTCTTGGTGAGCACCCAAGGCCGACGATTGCCATCCTCCCCCCCATCTCTCGTATAAGCTAATACCATTCAGGCAACTATCCCGCATCCTCGAGGCTAGGCAAATTTCCTAGCCCGCTTCTCCCTCCGGAAACCTGGCCGATCACCTCTCCATCCTTTCCCCCAGTATTTAATAGAAATATTGGGGCATCTCCATCTTTCCCCAGATCACACTTCCCCGCATCTCTCTCTCTCCCATAACACTTTTCTTCTTATTAGTTTTCGGTCTCGGTTGAATCATGTCGGACGAAAAGGTCTCGGCTGCTGCCCCAGAGGCTCACATCGATACCTCTGACCCTAGCAAGACTCATCCTGATGTTATCGACCATGCGCGTTCTGCGACCAACAAGGAGCAAACGATGACCCTCATGCAGGGCATCAAGCTGTATCCCAAGGCTGTCGCGTGGAGTATTCTCATCTCGACTTGCATTGTCATGGAAGGATTCGACATTGTCCTCGTTAACAACTTCTGTAAGTATTGTCGCACAATATTACGCGACTTGGTCTAATAATCGTTGTTTAGATGCTTTCCCTCAGTGGAACAAGAAGTACGGTGAACTCCAGCCCGATGGAACATATCAGGTGTCAGCAGCATGGCAAGCCGGCTTGAGTAATGTATGAGCCATCAAAAGCCCCTCAATTGACAAAGCTAACCATCACAGGGTGCCAACGTCGGTTCCATCATCGGTCTCTTCCTCAACGGTTGGCTCTCCGAGCGCTTCGGTTATCGATACACCATCATCGGCTGCATGATCTGGCTCACAGGCTGCATCACCCTCTTCTTCACCGCCCAGAACGTCCAGATGCTCCTCGCCGCCGAAATCCTCTGCGGTCTCCCATGGGGTATCTTCCAGACCATCTGCGTCACCTACGCCTCCGAAGTCTGCCCCATCGCCCTCCGAGGTTATCTCACCACATACGTCAACTTCTGCTGGGGTCTTGGACAGGAGATCGGCATTGGAATCTTGCGATCTATGATCGGTCGAACTGATCAGTGGGCGTACAGAATCCCTTATGGTCTGCAGTGGATCTGGCCTGTGCCCTTGATGGTGGGCTTGTGGCTTGCTCCCGAGTCTCCTTGGTGGCTTGTTCGCAAGGGCCGTGTTGCTGATGCTAAGAAGAGTCTTCTTCGACTTACGAGCCTTAACCGCGAGACTGATTTCGATGCTGATGAGACTGTTGCTATGATGGTTCACACAACTGCTCTCGAGGAGAAGCTGACTGAAGGAAGCTCCTATATCGACTGTTTCAAGGGCGTTAACCGTCGACGAACAGAAATCGTCTGTATGGTTTGGGCCATGCAGAACCTCAGCGGTAACTCCTTTTCTAACTACTCGACCTACTTCCTTGAGCAAGCCGGTATGTCTGCTGAGCACGCCTACTCCTTTGCTCTTGGACAATATGCCATCAACATGATTGGTGTCTTTGGTGCATGGGGTCTGATGTCTTTCGGAATCGGTCGCCGAACTCTTTATCTTTACGGATTGTGCGGTCTCTGCACTGTCTTGTGCATTCTTGGCTTCCTTGGTCTTGTCCCTGAGGCTGAACGCCAGAAGGGTGCTCTTGCTACTGGAAGTCTGATGATTGGCTGGGCTGTTGTTTACCAGCTGACTGTCGGTTCCGTGGCCTACTCCCTTGTCGCTGAGCTTCCCTCTAGGCGCCTTCAGATCAAGACTGTTGCGCTTGGTCGTGTTTTCTAGTAAGTCTGACAAACAAGTACCAAAAGCACACCTGGCTAACCAATCACAGTGGCATTGTCGGTATTGTCAACGCTGTTCTGGCTCCTTACATGCTCAACCCCACCGCTTGGAACTGGAGCAACTACACTGGTTTCTTCTGGGTAAGTCTTGAACCCACTCCTTATTGGACTCCCAAGCTAACATGCTCAACAGGGCGGCATCTGCTTCCTCTGCGTAATCTACACCTACTTCCGCCTGCCCGAGCCCAATGGCCGAACCTTTGCCGAGTTGGGTGTTTTGTTCGAGAAGGGTGTCAGCGCTCGAAAGTTCGCTACCACCAAGGTCGATGTCTTCCACGAGTCTGTCGATGATCACGTTCTCGACCAGCTGAGCAAGGCCGACCAGGCTACTGTTGAGACCGTTGAGCAAGCCCCAGCACACAAGTAGACGTTGATCAAAGGGCTATAAAGCGCCTGGATCAAACCTCCTTGGACAGCCTTTTCTTGCACATCAACAAGTCGAGACACCTTATATATACAATAATAACGCAGAAATAATGAGACATTGATCAATTATCACTGTCGCGTGCCAATCTCGGCGAAGTCGAACCTCCTTCTGCTTATGTAGATCTGTGCATACAACCTTGAACGGAGCTATGTCTCGATACGTGACCATCTCTGTCGATCTCTGATGCTTTCTCGGCGAACCCGATAACCCCCACCTCTACTTAATGTTAACGAGTAATGTCATATGTCTGAGCGCTTTTCTACTGCTGTCGCCTCCAGGCCGTTCCTGAGGGATACAATCCTTTAATTAAACAAGTAATAGAGGGAGAAGGCTGAGAGTAAGAATATCTAAAGCCATGTCACGTCAAGATCAAAATAATTTAATCGACTGAGTGGTGGGGAAGGATTGTCCCGGAGATGCCATGCTAGCTCGCCCGCCCCGGGATGGCTTTACAGGGCAAACATTAAATAGTAGCCCTGGTAAATTGTGTAAGGCTTTTAATAAGAGGGCCTTATTCAATAAATTATAATTAAATATACTAAGTTCCTAAAGAACCTTATGTTAGGCATAACATAGCTCCAACTTTCCAACTATATCTGCATCAAGGCTCTTGAGGTAAGCCTTGTAGTCACCGTCCAGATTATCATTTCCGACGTCACCCTTAATACAACGTCGCACGACCTCTCCATAAACCTTGCCCATTTTATCTTCCACCTTCGATAGTAAAAAGTGGGCAATATAGAGATCCCACTCCCAGGGTGAAGAAGTCTTGACGTTACCCTTTTCCGCCATCTCGGCAGCCGTCTTGCCCAAGGCAATCTCAATGAGTACGATTCCAAGACTATAAAGGTCGAAGCGAGACTCATATCGAACATCCTGACTGTCAATATAGTTGGGGTGGTGATAGATCCCGACGCCTGATCTGTTTTCTACTTCTATTGATAGACTGACCTCTGATGCCGGGCGAGCAAACTCATAACCTACAAGATAGAGATCTCTGGGGTTTGGTCTCCAGACGCCTTCAACGTTACTGGGGCGGTAGAAGAGAACATTCTGGCTTCGAATACCCTTGTGGAGCCAACCCAGATTATGAAGCTGTTGGATAGCTCTTGCGAGCGTGGTAGCCAGGGCAAAACGATCACCCAAAAACAGATAGCCATCAATTGATACGCCATCATGGTCAATCTCATTTCCACCCTCCTTGATAAGCCTGGCAAGCGAGATTGGCTCCCTATATGCAAGGTGAGGTGGAGAGAAGGCAAAGCATACAGGAGAGCGAAGACCGTGTCCTGGAGGTTCAAAAAAACCGAGGCAATTGAGAGCTCTGAGTCCGGCCGGCTTTGGCGTTTGAGACAACAGCTTTGCCAGAGATCGCATACTGCTCCTAACAAGCCATTCGTATTGCCTTCTGTTCATATCGGTAGGCGTGTCTGTCTTGTAGACTTTCCATTCCAGAAGGGCGTCTTGGCCGTTCACAGCGGCAGTGCGCGGCAAATCCGGTGTTTCGATGGAAATAGGTGGATAGAATGCTCCTGCATCGAGTCCCAAATTATCACTGAGATGTCCTAGGTAGGGAATGGTTTGTCCGGCGTGGAGACAGTCGCCCTCTCTGTCTTTTGCCTCAAGAACAATTCTTCGGAGCCGTACGGCGGCGGCTAGCTCTTGATACTCGAGTAAATCAGCTCTTGTAAGTGCCATCTCCATCAACCTTAGGCCTTCGGCATCGTCGAAATTGTCCAATGAGAGCAGTAGATGGCGCTGGACGACAGCGTCGCTTGATTTCCAGAGTCTGTTCAAGGCGTCGTTGTAGAGTTTGAGCTTCGTCCAGAGTTCAGTTACCGTTTTGGACCCATTCAATGCCCAGCCAACCCTCTGCAAGGTGGATCTGAGCAAATCGATGGAGAAAACCCAGTCGTGGTTGCCGTCTTGACTGCTGTTCGAAATCTTGGCATACTCTTCGAAAGCACTTTTGATCTGGTCGAGGCAGTCCATTGTCAACTTGACTAAGGTAGCGTCACTTGTGGCAAACGTCCTGTTGTCGGGTATTGCTTTAGCCCTCCAATTTGAGAATATTTTGTCCTCAATTGCGAACCGTACGCAGAGATCCTCTCTTTCTTTCTGAGAATTAGCATAAGTAAAGAAGGCCTCGTAATATTGCACACAAGTGAACACCAAGCCTGGAATGCTCAGGGCCAAGCCCGTGTAGTCTGTCATGATGATAAATTCCACTTCGATGTAGGTAAGGGGGGAAAGACGCCAAGCTCGGCTTGCTCTGGCAGCTTTTGTGTGACTTTTAGTATTATCCCAATGACTCCATGGAAAAGTTTGTTGCCTCAGGCATATATGCCATAATCAGCCTCGTGATTGAGAAATCTGTTCCAGACCAGCCACTTAGCCAGCCAGTTAGCATAATGTTTCACCTATTCTGGACTTCCAGACCAGCCAGTCGGCATATTGAAAGCCTTGTTTTACGATGTGGCAAGCTTTAATTTGCCAATATCTATACTGAGGCTTGCTAATGGTGTGATGGACATTCTCTTATTCCGTTCAATGACGGAGGTCCGCATCGCCCGACACAATGAGAAAACCAAGCTTAGGACCTTTTTTTCAAATAACGCTTTTTCAGAAACTCGTCTGATAACCCTCCAGCACCCCTTCTGTCCTATTTATCTTTAGTCATAGTGATCCAATATCAAGGTTAATTTTCAAGATTTTTCTTAGACATTAATCTTTTTATAATGGATAAAGCTTCAGCTTTAAAGAGGTTCCGTGCCCCTCTTTCAAGTTCAGACGAGCTCCCCGCTCCCAAACCTGCCTCGCCTCAAGTATCACCAAGTCCTCCCAGCGACCAAAAAGACCTAGTGACACTTCTAGAAGCACTCAGCAACATCCCGGGACAAGCAGATTGGATTAACTTTAACCTCGTGAATGCTCTTGACGGGGCCAAACTTGACTCAGGACAAAGCTTTACAGTACGTCGCCACAGGCTCAGCCGTCGTATCCACGCGCATAACCGCAGACTGGTTCCAGGTGATATCGTGGTCCTGAAAGTCTCTCGTGGCTACAGGGATGGAACCGTTCTGGACGCCCATATCGAGAGGGTCACTATTTCCAAACAAGTGGATGCTCTCATTCGAGAGATTCGCGTTCTTACTAAGTTCAATATGCCAGAATAAGCTCTCAGCCACAAGTCTCAACTGCAAATAACATATCTAGCTCATAACTTAGATATTATACCAAAATACCTGACTAATTGCTATAGTATTTGGCTAATATTATAGAAAACCTAAAA